>JACXSJ010001521.1:45588-86521 GCA_014851325.1 Pentalonia nigronervosa
AAGGCACCGGTTGATCGGATATCGTCGGCGTTAAACGGAGCATATAAACGGAGCAGCGATACCACCGCGGCGGCGGCGGCACGATCGTCGGCAACGATTTATATTATTATTATAAGAGAGCGGACGTCTGCGGGGTCTTGGTTGGATCTAATGGCGCGCTCGCGTTTCTAGGTCAAGGGAATGATCGTACCGGCGCGTCTGCAGGATCTACGGCCGAGGTGCGTGTCAGGAGAGTGTGTGCGTCGCGCGGGCGTATACCTATACGCCTATGTTGTGTTTAAAATATTATACGCCGCCGCGGTGGAGAAATAAAAGAAGAGATCGAAGCAGAAATAACGAAAAGAAGGAGAGAGAGAGAGAGAGAGAGAAAGTAAGAGAATAGGAAGGAAAACAAAATGATAAATCCGAAACTACTGTCCGTTTTTTGAGCGCGTATATTCTGTACATAATACATATATAGACGGTACGGTTCGCGACCGACCGCCGTGGTGCGCTATTATAACAAAGACGCTTTTGTGTGTCCGAGACATTCACACGGATTTGGGACACATTTCTCGTAGTCGTCGTCGTCGTCGTCGTCGTGGGAGTGGCGATGACGACGAGATGATGCAGCCGCGCCACCGCTACCAACACTGCAGCTCGACGCGGCGTCGAAAAAAAGAAAATAAATCCTTTTTGGACGTGTCGTATATGCCCCGTCGGTTTACTCGACACTGTTATAATTATAATAATAAGACGTATCTACGTTATATATTTTTTTTTTTTTTTGAATCCATATGCGCACGTGTTGGATATATCGTGTATCCGCTAAAACTCGACCAGTGAAAACCCGAGGAAATAAGGCACATACTTTTATTATATTATCGACACGACGATCGACGACGCGGTCGGTAAACACACAACGAGCCGCCCACACGCGTGAAAAATCCACGTGGTCAGTTTTCGTTTTTCTGCGGCGGCGAGACGACCGCCGTCAAACCGTATTATTATGTGTTATCGTGGCATACTTCTATAACGTCTTTTCCGCGGGAGTTGGTACTCACCCACACCCCTAGACCGCGCCGCCAATTCGCTTAAAACTCGTTCGAGAATTATCGCATTTTGACCACGGTTTAAGGCCTTAAATAAACGACGACGATCACAGTAATGAGACGACATAATATTAAAATCGGTTCGTTCGTTTCGCCTATATTCAAATAGATATATAAATTCGGTGACAGTGTTTGGTATACTAACGTCGGATGACTCGCGTTAAGCTTCGTTCAATGATAAACGCGCGCGGGTCGCTGTCCGCTGACAACCGCAGTTGTACTTACATATTAACAATATTTTATTTTAACATCTATAACCACTACGGTAGTTTATGTTTTGTAGACTTGTCTATAATTATTATTATCTATCGTACAATATATGTAATATCATAGTATATTATTAGTATATATGATGTATATTGATATAATATTCTATGGTGTTCGTAAATTCAAAGCAGGTACATACATTACGTTTGATTTCCACTACCCACGCGCCATATTATTTTAAAACTTATTTTTATAACCCTGTATATATAATATATTGTGCGCGACAAACAATATTTGTTTAAAACAAAAAAAAAAAAAAATGTAAATATATCCAATAAAATATCATGTTTTCGACGAAAAACGAACGGTAAAAATATTGTTTTCGATATCGTGAACAGAAAAACCACTCGTCATATTTCAGAATTTTTCATAATGTTCGGTGAATATATGTATAATAATAACGAAATCGATTGTATTAAAATTGTAATGGTAATAATATGTTAATATGCGTAGTTTCTGCGTGATTGATGTAATCGATCAAAAAAAAAAAAAATAAACACTGTTGTTTATTTTTTCACACATCAAAACATTAAATTAGTTTTGTTCGTTAAAAAGTTTAATCGTACAACGCATCTCATCGACACGTGTTATTATGTATACAATTTAAACACTACGACTTTACTGTTACAATATTATACACGTATCTTATCCATGTGTTGTGACGTTCTATATTTATATTATATAATAAACGTGGGCCCTATATGTACACGGGGCAGCCGTCAGGATAATATATATGGAATTGTTGCTATTGTTCCTTACAGCATTAGCAAAATAAAGTTTACACACAACCTACGTGATTTTGTGTTGAATTCGCCTGTAGACGGAGCGACTTTGTGTCAAATACGTTTTGGAACAACGCTTAAACGAGATACTATAATAATATAATGGATGTGCGTGTATAAGGCGCATATATATATATATATAGAATGCGAATATAAACAATAGTTGACTTTGAGAAGATTTCAGGATATAACGCATTTAACAGTATATATTATTATATTTTGTAATATTATCTCCGATGTCCTGCAAACGACTACCTACGAAATTCTCGGGAAATAATAACATTTCACCCTTTTTTTCTGATTTTTCGACTGAAATGTAGGTACCTACACAACTGCAGATAGTGTATACAGCAGCTATATAAAACCTGTGTGGAAATTGGAAATTGACAGTACCGTGAAGAATACACACGCGTTAAAGTGAAACGTAGACATTAGATCGCACAAAACCGTACGCCTCTGTTCAGTTTGTAAAGTACTTTTAATGTCTGTTAAATTATAGGTACTTTCTCGATTTTCTTTAATTATTCGAGACGTACATAATAGCCGTCGCGAGAGAAAGACCCGAGTTATTTTATATATAATTTCGGTCGAATCATTCCATTAATTATGCATAATTTAAATATTTAAATCGTCCAAGTGTACAGAAAAAAACCTCCCAGAATTCAACATTGTTTTTTCGACAGTGATTATATTTCCTTGGCCACCCTGCAAGTTGTCTCTGTGGGATCAACGTTTTTTTTTGTGTATGTAAACAAATTTAATAAACAAAAACACTTTTCGATGTGACCTTATATTAATAGTCTATAATATATGTATACGAACTCAAACGATAAATATTTTTTATGATTCACAATTTTTTTTTTTTTTTTTTTTTTTGATATAAATAATATGAAAAAATTACGTCTTGTTACATTTAAATGTTTATGAATTGTATTTTTTCCACGAGTTTATTACAAAATTATGTATTAGGTTATATACGTATAGTATACAGTTTGGAAGCAAGTACCTAAAACATATATCTGCATGGTTATACACTTACACGAACAATAAATCGTGCTATCCATACAGACTACAATACATTATATAATATATTTCAGAATGGCTCGTTTTATTCAAGTAAACATAATACGTATTAAACAGTCCACAGACATTTAATTAAATGAATTAACATTAGTATCCTCATATTGTGTTCTTATAAGCTTTGTTATTGTATAATAGTATAATTTAATTTGTAACCTAAATCTTTAAACTTAAAAGGATATTGGTTTTCGCGGGAAAGCTTTCGCCCACCACACGCTTATTCGTATTTCTCTTTCACGTCAATCGATGAAAGCAGACCATCGTTAAAGTATGTACACGAATTGGTATTTTTTCAGTAATTACCTATCTCTCACTCCAACACCTCACATTGTACGGGGGACAAAATTCCACGTGTGTATAATATTATATAATATATTTTAGATTTTATTCGAAGCTCAAAATTTTTACTTTACTAGAGTAATCCCTTATTATTATAATTATATTTATATATGTATATATATAACCTCTAAAACCCAACAATCCAATTTAAAATAATTGCAATGAGTATTATATGCTTTAAATTTACTTTATAGCATAATGACGCAATCAAACATTTTTAAATTTGGTATGTATTTGTCACGTAACAATGTATACATGACTATATAATATGGTGACTACTACCAATTTTCGAACTTAACATAATGTTTATTTTCATTAGAATAAGGGAAATGAGTTCGTATTTATGTGTACCCGTGTATATTACTATATATATTGTAATATAATAGTAATAATATGCATTATACACTTTAAAAACAAAAACAAAATTACGTGACTGTCAGTAATCAAGTTAGTCTGACGAGCATTGGAAAAAAGAATTTGACTACCAAGTTAGAATAATAACATAAAAGCTTATTGTTTTTTCCTTTTTATCAAGAAAAACGCCTGGTTATTATATATTTTCGCTGTTTTTAACTTTTAGATATTGAATTTTAAACGTAGGTAGGTACCTATATATTATCAGTGGTTTAATATTTCTTTAAAAATGCCGTATTTTTCTATTTGCATAGAAAATCAACGAGATATACCTACGGGTAAATTAATGAAAGAGACACTATAATGGTTATCGTGTGATTATTCTATTACAATGTCATTAGCTGATTAAAAACTACAATAGACGATATAAAAAAAAAAACAATAGTAATAATTAAAAATAAAACTGTTGACATTGTATCACTCACATAATATCATAATTAAACTCTTGAATAGAAAATTAAAAATATAAATGTAGTAATATATTGTACATTATGTCGAATGTTGGTAATAAATAGCCCGATTCGTATATTAAATATTTATCTTTGTATTATAAATCTAGGTGTACAACTATTATATTTATGCTGTGCGTTAAACACTTGAAATGGTTCACTGCACATCTCTGACTTCATCACACAGTAAAACGTGATGTCGTGACCACTTTTCATTTTTATTTTCCAAAGTATAATTAATCGTTCGACGAGGAACGAATAACAATAAAAGAGTGATTAGACAGAATAAAATAATAACTAGCAAGAAAGTGTATACTATAATACATGCCCTATAATATGCATCACATATATATATTATATAATAATAGTGTTTTCGAGAAAATTTAATTTCGTAATTTTAGTGTTCGATTGGTGTTTAAAGCGTTAAAAAACGGTAGAAAATAATCATGATAGCGAATGACGAGAGCCTATATTTAATATAATATTTAGCAACACTATTTTTCAAATATTTAGGTCTCCTAATGTCAATTTTTAGTACGTACCTACATAAGTCGTGTGCCGAGTATAACATACTATAAACAATTTTAAACTCTGATGAACTGACACACATATTTTTTTATTTTTGTACATATTAGGCCCAAAATGCAATTACTTTATTATACTTTATGTCATGTACAAATTATGGCTGTCCATATACCTACTACTATAATAATATAATATGTGGTATGGAGGTAAAACGCGAAATCCTAAACGAATATCAGAATATATAGGTGATTTATGCTCACCCCCATTTTTAGCCTTAAGAGGACGTCGTACCCGCATGTGTTGTCTCCGTCTTACATACGTATGACATAGTAAATTTCAATAGTGTGCTGTTAATTTTGATATTAGAGTGAATTGACCTATAATAAAATTTAAAGGTAAGATTATTATCTAGAGCTCCGCGTAGGCTTTTATTGATATTTTTATTTTTAAGTGAGTTATGATCGTTTTCAAATGTACAGTTTTAAAAAGGTTATAACTCACTTAAAAATAAAAATATCAATAAAAGCCTACGTGGATCTCTAGATAATAATCTTACCTTTAAATTTTATAATAAGTCAATTCACTCTAATATCAAAACTAACAGCACATTATTGAAACTGATGAACGAAAATTTGCTATGCGTACGTGTGTAAAACAGAAACAACACATGCGGGTACGACGTACTCTTAAATTATTAAGAATGTATTTAAATTCTGATTTTTGGAATTTTTAAATGTAGCTACTCAAAGTCCTTTTTTCAAATTCTTGGGTTTTTTTTTTTATTAATCGAGAAAGTTCTGTGGTAATATAAACTTTTGTTTTCCAAATGAGAAACCCTTTTTTATTTTAAAATTTTTATCGGATAATTTTTTTTGAAAATTTTGACGTACCTACTTAATTTAAAATTTGAACGAGTAGTTTCTTAGTTATCAAAATGTTAATACTAAAAATAATAAAGCTTAAAAATAATTTTACAAAAATATAAAACGTATGTAATATTTGGATTTAGTATTTATTATACTTGGACCATTTTTAAAAATTATTAATGTTGATAGATAATATTAATTACTAAAATTGTCGAAATCATTATAGCCCCAAACCAAGTATCATGGACCTATTATCATTAATACGCAAAATTAAATAACTTAAAAACTACTCATTCAAATTATGAATTACACAAGTCAAAATTTTCAGAAAAATTATCCGCTAACAATTTACAGTAGAAAAGGGGGTTCTCATTTGAAAAACAGAAGTTTGTATTCCCACAGGACACTCCTAACTAGTACAAAATATCTGTAGAATTTTAAAATATATAGTCTCTAAGTATATTTAAAAATTCTAAAAATCAGATCTTTAAATAAATAAATAAATGCATTATTGAAAAAAAATAAGTGGACGAGCATCATGTATGTAAACCAATATAATAACGTTAATAATAAAATTATATACCTATTCGTATAACTTTAACCGGGTTGTAAGTGACAATTAATATATACACTCTGATTAGGCAATATAATGAATGTAACGCGCGTATTATTGTTTCATGTAAAAATACATTAAACCGTGTCATCAACAAGATATTTTCGCAAAAAATCGACTGCTTAATAGCGTGAAAGCATCTGACATACCTATGCACAATATATTATACCATCGTCGTTAAAATATAACAGATATTTTGATTCGGTTACGTCATTTGTGTACTTGCAGGATTATTTTCAATCACAATCGTTATATTATTTATAGTATTACATATACACAAATAAACAATGTATATACAATGCGTTTATATAATTACGATGTACAGTTTAATACATTGTGTATAATATATTATTATTATTATTATTATATATATATGATATGATATGATATGTATGTGTGTACTTACTTGAATATACTTTCATATTATATTGGTTTTAAAAATATGTTCCCATCTCGATAAAATTATATAATATAAAAAAAAAAAATATTTGCCGATCAATTTATACATACCTGTATTTGTACGCTGTACAATATTATTATGTGTTTTTGTTATATTTATCTTTAGGTTGCATCAGTCATAAGCATAACACTTATTTCAATATCAACCTCTAGTATCATAATAAAACCTATACTATATTATGTATGCATAGCATTTAGATAATAAAGCATTTAGGTAATATGGTATAATGAATAATAATAAAAAAAAAAAAAAAAAATGCTAAATAATATAATATTTTTTGTGTGACAAATGACAATAATATTAGATGTCGTGTATAAAATATTTAAACGTAAGCGTTATAGATAATATTATTACATGATGATTATTACTAGTAAACTAGCTGGTTTCATTATTTTGTCGTATGTTACAATATTTATACTCGACAACCGCAACCGTCATATGACTTTCCGAAAAGTTTAAAATATTACGAATTTTATTCTTATACAAACGATTCTTTCATCTTCGATATGGGTGTACTCACATCTGAATAGATACGCCATACGGATGGAACAAACGAATCTTTTTTCCTTTTATACGACTCACATAATATTATATATTATTATAATATTGTTGTAATATTATACATTAATAGCGGCTTATAAATGACTATAAGTAGTCTAATGCGTCTCTCCTCGCCACTTCCAGAGAGACGAGAATGGATAACAACTGTGTATATCTGTTGGACAAACACGAAAATCAATACATAATACATAATTCCTATATAATGTGTATTTTAGTATTTAAATATACAGCTCCGATGACGCCGCAGACAATATTCATACATATATATATTATATTGTGTGCTGTACACATATTAATTTATATGTATGTATATTGTGAGAACTGCGAAAAATAAAACTTGTATGGTTGAATTCTGTGGACAAGATATACGCTAAAAATGTATAAAGTATAGATCAGTGCATCTCAACCTTTTTTTTTTTACAACGACACCCTAATTTGAATCTATAAAAATGACGACACGCTTAAGACAATTAATGGATTTAAGAAAAAGTAACAGTAATAAATCTATGTGAATTCTTACGTTAACTATATTACCATTTTAATACAATATAAATTAACAATTTTTTTTTGGCGACACACTAGTGTGTCGTGATACGCCGGTTGAGAACTACTGGATTAGGTACCCGCATCTCGTGTACCTCCGAATACAGCTATAATACATTGTGTATAATTATTGAAGCAGTAAAACCCATTATTATGATGTTCTTGTTGAATTACTTAAAAATATGTTCAATTTTTAAGTAAAATAAATTCAAAATAATAAACATTGAATTAAAAAAGTTATGATTTAACCGATTTAAGGTACGAATTTATAAGAAAAATCGCAATACTGAAATAATTATTTGATAGAAATTTAAAATTTGTAGGTTGACTATTATTATTTTTTTTTATTTATTTATTCGTATAGTTACTTAAAAGTTATTGTGAGTTTGTGACAAAATAATCCAAATTAGTTTTGTTAAAAAAAACATTATGTTATACATTTTTAATTCTTCAACTTTTTCCTTATAACCAAATATGTTTATATTTCACCCAACAAAAACTTTAAAGAAAATAAATAAAAATTTAACTTTTTAAATTATCAAAAAATAGAGTAACATAATATTTTTGGAGCTATCAAAAAAATGTTTATTAATTTAATTTAATTATCATAGGTAGGCAGTAAAAATAAAGATTGCATTTCAAAAAATTAATGTAGTTATAATACTAAATAGATAAAATTATAATATAGAATATAATGTGTGGTACATACTACATTGTTGTGATTAAATTAGGAATGTATGATGAATCATCACGACCAGAAAATGATCCTTAGCAGTGAGTGGAATTCAGTTAAAACCTCAATTTCTTCACAGGTTATCGCATTTCAGTTCTTATTCCTATAGGGAAAGTACTGAAAAATTTTAAATTGATTTTTTAAAATTACTATACAGCATAGGCTTATAGACCACCTCACGTGGTCACCTGAGCTTAAGTGAAATAGTTATTTTATAAAACTGATTTAATTATTAATTTAAGTGCTCACAGAAAAAGATAATAAAAATGTATAATATTATAAAACTTAAAATTGATCATTACAGAAATTTCTTAGTTATTCAAACTTAAACACTTTTAATAAGAACAATGTTTTAATTATACTTAAAGTAACCTATTTAATGCATTTTACTACATTTCTATAGTTTAAAAACAAAAATAATCAAATTCTCATTACTTTAATTTAGCACAAAAATCATAGTTAAATTTATTAAGTTATTATATTAATTTAGAAATAAATATTTATGTAGCCTTTATAGTGTTTATAGACCTTAAGCATTTTGATAACTTTTTTCTTCTTTCCCAACTTACTTTCTCTCTCTCTCTCTCTCTCTCTCTCTCTCTCTCTCTCTCTCTCTCTTTCTCTCTCCGACTACCTTCTATAAATTTAAATAAATTATTTTCTTAATACAGATACATTCATTTAGATTATAAGTATTTGCACTGCATTTATTGTTAACTATTAAGACCGTGGAACAGGACGTGGGCGAGTGAGTTTCGTTTATTGTGTCTTATTTTTTTCACTGTCTGTGAAAATTATCGTCGATGAAAGTGAACCATGAATAGTTTTCCGTTTCGTGCCTGATGTGTTCTAATAAAATATTAACAATTGTCTCGGGAATTCGCGCGAAGACAATATTATATATATGCCCTACATAAGGCAAAATCGTTGCAGTATAGTAGACATAGCACTTCGTTTATGAAGGTGACCCCGTGCAGGTATACACAAACATTTATATGTTATATTATTATTATTATATATTAATATATATATATATATATTGGTATCTCAATAATTAGAAAAACGGAAAATCACGACAAGGTCGAAAGGGTATATTATTATATAATACACATGCACATTGAACATAATTCATATATATACATATCGAAATATTACATTTGTGTATGACCTAGACCCATTTAACGGCGGTCCCTCGGCAGCGTATACTTTTTAAGGACGTTGGACTGAAAATATATACATATAAGATATAATAATTTCGCGAGTAAACTGTTTATGCGCTACATGCACTCCCTTATATTGGCCGTGATTATTCGTTATTACGTATCGTCTAAAAGCCATACCTGTCACCGTTACCGAGGTCGTTTTTCGAAATTAGTGTTAAAATAAATATCGATTTTTCATCCCCCGCCGTCGGCAAAGTGATGGATACTGTTGCATATATCCGTACTAGTTAGGTTCCCCTAAAATTCGAGTGATTTAGTAATTCTATAAATATATACATCTGTATAGCTAATACGTATATTATAATTTGTTACATACATAAAATATAAAATAAATAAAAATAATATTCAAAATATATACAAATATTTATAGATTATACCTAAACGCCTATATCTAAATGCGAAGAACATCACAACTTCTGTGAGTAAATGACTTTTATAGCACACAAGTTTTTTCAAGGTTAGAAATTTGCGGACTTGTGGTGTTGAAAAACGGCGCCTGACGCTTAAATCGAGCCTATCCGTTTCGGTTTGACTCCCAAGATGAATTATGATAGAATATTGTATTCATTTATAAAAACGACTGCGATATCTTGAAGTCTTATAATTAAACAAAAATTATTATAAATAATATCGCCGCTGACGTTCGAAATGTAAATACCGTGTTTTTAGAATCATCTATTGTTTCGAAATAAATATTTACGTAGTTTGTTTTTCTCGTTTTTAGTAGTTGTTTTTTTGTTACACTCGCCCAAGGTAAAAACCGAAGAAACGTCGTCGACAAACGCACGATATAACATTACCCGCAGTGTGCGTCGCCCTCTTATAATAGTTTCGGCGAGTAACACTCATAACAGCAACAGAGGTATGAACCGTGAAATACAATAATAATAATATTATATTAATATATATGTGTAATAACAAAATGAGCGACGACGTGTCAATAATATATTGTTGTCATTATAATATGAATGGTCAGACGGCGAACGTACTACTACTACTACTACTACTACTACTACTAATAATAATAATAATAATAATAATAATAATAATAATAATTACAACGATTCTTTATTCAAATAGAATAACGCACACATTTGACCGCGGAGTGAATTCTGTCCCGCCATCTGTACGTTCGATAAGAACACGCGTGGGCTTTGGTTATGATATTATAGTTCCGTTTTACGACACCAGCGGAAAATAGAACATTGTTAATTTTTTTTTTGCACGTCGTTTCGAGGCCAAATGTTCGGTTTTTTAATACCGCGTAACGCACACGAGCGAAAAAATTGTTTATCGGTTTCCTGGCACCAGACACACGATATTTAACGACGCGGAGACGTAAAAATGCAGCCCACGCTAATTACGCGGGTGGCGGCCGGCGGATATCTGCAAGGGTCGTTTAGTTTGTTGGCTAATCGTAAATACCTATTGGGGAAGGGGGGGGGGGTAAACGGGGTAAATGACTTTACTTTTTTTGGTTTATGCAGTTTTTTTTTTATGTATATAGACAATAATATCAAAGCAATAGGTACAAACAATAACGAGGCTACATACCGCGAATCAGCCGAGTCCCGACCAAACCTTGTATATAACGAATTGAGTCCCGGATCGTTTTAAAATGCATACCTGTTATACTAAATTTAAAATGTAACACTCATTAAATTCTTATTAAACACTAACCGTCAAATATTCAAAAAAACCGACTTAGGACTGTCAGAAATAAAAAATTCTAAAAATATAATTAGAAATGTTTTTTCTGTTAGTTTTTAAAAATTTGATCAATGTATTTAATTTAATATTATATTATATAATTCAGTTGCTTAAAATAAAACATAATAATTTAAATAAAATCCGAAATTCCTGTCTTATATTATATTATTATTATTATTATTATCTGACGAAAGTCATAAAAATGGTATGAACAATATCACGTAGTCCCTTCCGTATAAGTATACGTTTAATTTTGTACTCGTATTTTACTCAAAAGAATCCTATAATAGGACTTAATTTATATTTCGTTCCCTAATTTTAATTGGTATATTTTTCGTTTATAATCTGGACTCAATTAGTATATTATTTTTTCCCGTTCTGGTATGGGGATGATTCAATTAGTGTGCACCGCAAACTATAATCTGTTAGCACTTGGAAATAATGAAATAAATTTACTGATGAAGCCATGGATGCCTCCTCGACATAGGCAGAAATCTGTTAAAATTTCAGGGGGCTAACATTTTTAATATCAATGTGAGTTGGAGGCTTCGATCCCACATAACTAAAAAGCTGTCTGTTTATTTGTAAGGGGGGGGGGCAAATAGGATATTTGGGGAGCTACCTCCCCCCATTCCCTTCCTATGCTCTTCAACGGCTCGACCCATCGTCCATCACAAATTCACTGACCACGAAATATATTAGTTAATATTTAAATAATTAATAAATCATTGCTGATATAGATTATACAAAATATATTTATAATTATATCATATATGTATGTGTATATTGTATACATTATTAGTTCGTACTATATGAACACATATCAGTTCCATAGAACTGACCGAATCTAAAGATATTAATAAAAAATAAATAAAAAAATTTTTTCAATAAAACATATACTATTCGAAAATCATCAAAATGTATACTGCCCATATCTAAGGCAATTCCTAAAAAGTGATAATAAGATAGGCTGGGATAATAAACCAGCCTAGTGTCATCCCCCTCCCCCCAGCCCATACACTCTAAATACGCAACTGACGTGCATTAACGAATGTCTACACCTACCTATTTAATAAGACAGAAATAATACGAAACGGTATTCAAGTCTTATTCCGATCAAAACGGTGACATACTTACCTATATTTATATGTATGTTTAAAGTATGTCATTTTATGTAACGGAATACCTTTAATCTGGTTTGTCGTTACATAAGCGAACGGCGTCGATAACACAACATGTATATTTTATAATAATATGATATCGGTGATTTTTCTGTCGGAATCTCGCACGTTTGTCGTCCGGCCTGCAACCTTGAGGAACGATAATAATTGTTATTGTTAATTTTTCGACATATTTGCAGCAGTGTATATTAATTTTGCATTGACTGCTAATATATTATATTGTTTCTCTTTAAATACTGTTTGTGTCGCTGTTGTACATATATTATTTAATAATTGTTACACTTTTGTTTATTAAACTAAGTGTTTAAACTCACTAAATTTTACAATGTTATAAATCTAAAAATGTACTTTATTGTGGAAGTTTTTGTATTGATTAATTGTCCATGTTGAAAAGTAACTGGGGAAATTCCATGTCATTGTGCACTTGTTTATTTCGCTTGGACCAGGAATTTTAAGTGCCATTCTCAGGAATTTGTTTTGGAGAATTTGCAATTTTTAACTTTCGTTTGGGAAGCGGCATACGCTGGACATTGTGGCATAAGTCAGTATATGATGTTCTTATTATTGCCGTATATAACAGTGGAGAACATTTCATCTGCAGAGTTGAACTGTGGTTTAATAAAGGCCAACTAAAGAACATGGGATTTTAATCTTTGTGTATCCTTAATTGTTACATGCGTCATATATGCACTGTTAAACGTGGAAAGTGAGCCGTTGAGTATTTATCTATATTATTCTGTAAAACAATATAATATACATGAGATGGCATTCTAGGTTTATTGATAATTGTTTTGATAATATGTGTGTATCTCTATCGTCTACTCTCTATTTCTATTTATGCGTGTACAGAATAAACCGTGCTTTGTAAACGACTATTTGTATCGGCCATTCATCGATTATCCTCTTACAGAAATAATTATATTATTATATACGGGGATTTTTTTTCTCACTCGCGTAATTTTAAAATAATAGGGTTCGGTCAACAACCAAACTTACTACAGAGTCAGATTACACGACGTACCTACTTCTGCCAAAGGTATAACTCGAAAAACAAAACATACGCAATTTTATCGCACTCGGCGATCATATTAATATTATATATATCCGGTGGGAATGTATACTAAAAATCAGCTAGGCAGTACGCTATATTATTTATTAAATATTATTATATTGTGTGAACATTGGATTTTGGTATCATGTATAATATTAGATGTCTCTTATTTTATAAGATTAAAAATCGATGTAAGTTTTGTAATAAAAAAAATGTACCTATGCCTACTTAAATGTATTTAACTTAAATAAGTTAGTAAGTGGATATTAATTCTTATTGTACCTATTGATACAGATTATCTGTATAAAATACAGAAAATAAATGTTTTCAGAGACGTTTTTCAAATTTTCACTCTCTTCCTATACTTATAAACTTCAAAATTGTATTATCAATGAACCTAATCGATTCACAAGATTACAGTTCTTGGACACTGCAGTTAGTGCTTTACTGTTTGTAGGTTTTTAAGGTTAATTCTTTTACTGCAAGTTGTACTCCATCAATATTCTCAACTTTTAAGTTAGCTTGCCTAATAAAAATAAGCACCGATCTGGATGAAGCTGCTTTTATGGTCGTTTTGTGTTTATTCGTTTAATTACTTTTTGTTTTTTAATATAACTGATTAGCGACTGCGGGCAACAATGATTAACTAAAAATAAACTAGAAACAAATTTTGCCTATATGTCATGTCGTTATAATTATACGTACTTTTTTCAGAAACGTATATTAACTTAGTAAATTTTTAGTTAAACACTTCAACGTTTAAGTGACATAGTAATTAATATTTTTACTAAAACAAATTGTTTCAAAATAAACGTTAAAAAATAATTAGCCAACTAACGAGTCAATACAAACAATATTATTTATCTTAGAGCGATGAAACTGCACGGAAGTCCATATATACATGACGTTCATACATGTGGTGATTTTATGAAAAGTCATGTTTAATATTAGAATGCAAAAACACAGTAACACAGCAATATAATATAGGTACATAATAACTAATAAGACATGTATCTAATCAATAACGTCTCTAAAACATAATATTTACGACCTACACCTACAAATGTAATGATAGGAAATATTATGAATTTACATTTCAATTGATTTGTAAATTGTTGTTAATATAATTAAGTGTAAGTATTTGATGATTACTTTATTATATTATATAAAGTGAAAGTCATTACCATTGTACTATTTATAACGTCTAGCAATAAGATCAAATGTAATTGTTTATTTACCTACACTGACCATCGTCCACCACACATGTTATAGGTACACTTATACGTTATTATCATTTTTATAAGTAAAGTCCATTTTCTTCGTCAATTAGCAATTAATTTAATCACAATATTATTCCCTCCACCCCGCCAATCAAAACTGCGAAACACCGCAGTAAAGTATGTTTAGCGTTCGTTCGATATCATCTGCAGTATATTATATTGTATAGGTACAGTTAAGTATTCATAACGTACATTATTTATAATGTTGGGTGCAGAATAAATTATAATTTTGCATACAAAATATTAGGTGATTCACTTGTAAGCATGCTCATCTCCATTTTTCATTTAATAATCAATTTTTTTAAATTCTGATTCTTAAAGACCGGATTTTCAAATTCTTGGTTTTTTTTTTTTAAACTATTTAAAGAGTGCCTTGTAGAGATACAAATTTTTATTTTTCAAATGAGAACCCCTCCTCCCCCCTTTCAACTGTAAATTATTAAGCGCATAATTTTTCTGAAAACTTTGGCGTATCAAAATCAAAATTCGTACGAATAGTTTTTGAGCTATTTTACTTTGTGTATTAACGATTCATGATAATAGGTTTGGAAGATATGACGGCTATGGAAATTTGAAAATATTAGTAATTAATATTAATCTAACGATATTTATAATTTATGAAAATGGCCCAAGTATAATTAACATTAGATCCAATACAACATTTATGTTTTTGTAATACCATTTTTAAGGACTATTATCCTTGGTATAAACATTTTAACAGCTGAAAAACCAGTGAATAATTTATAGTAAAAAGAGGGTCTCGTTTGTTAAATAGAAGTTTGTATCGCCACAAAATACACTCCTCAAGTAGTACGAAAAAATCTCGAGAATCTAAAAACATATAGTCTTTAAGTATAATTAAAAATTCCGAAAATCAGCGTTTGAACAAATTCATTATTAAACGAAAAAATGGGCGTGATCGTGCTCGACGAATCACCCTGTATCATAATGGGTAATTACGTTAAAACAAACGACGGGTTCACAGAGGTCATTCGCTAGCGGTTGTTTGCGCAGGTCGTCAAATTCGGCGCGGAAGTGATTGAATCGCGGCGCAGATATACCCTGCACGGTCGCACGACATAATATTATAAATCCCAGCGGCCCGCTCAAAATGTAAGCGCGGACGAACGTTGCCGGTTTCCTGTTAGAAATATTGCTGTAAAATATCATGTAGGTCAACTGCCCGACACGACTTTATAATATGCAAGGCCACCACGGAGCGTGTAAAATCGAACGAATATTTTTATCGTCAAACTCGGCCGCCGCCGTTGCGGTACACTCTTGATGGTACCTCGGCATTATAATAGTATATAATAATATTATATTATAGTAACCGTAAACGGAAATTTTTCTTTTTTTTTTGAAAGTGGGAAACTTTCATTTTGCTGCATGACAAGATGACCAGCAGGGCCTTTGCTCCTCCAACCCCAAATATATATATCACCACGAATCAAAAGCATTAACACGAATAACAATTTGTACAGTTAATATACAATAAATTTTTGTCGTTTTTTTTTTTTAAAGAAGAGAACGCCTCTTAACTAAATAGAAATTTAGTCAATATTACAAATACACACAATTATTTATTTTAATATAACATATATATTTTTAGATGAAAATTTACCTATTATTCTTTCGATATCAATTATTTTCAAACATTTTTCTGTCAATAATATAAATGAAACCTGTTACATATATATATATATATATATAGTAATCACTTGATAACTTGAAAAACTCCATAAATCGAACTAAACACTTGGTCCCCTCAATAATTGGTAATGTCTGGCGGTGGGAGACACTCTACAATTCAAATTTTTTTAGCCAGAACCTCTATAAGTTTGCCCTACGTTTTTGTATCATAATTTATACGTTTTCAACTATACAGATTGTGGCCAACAATTTATCACAAAAAAATATAACAGATTGCTTTAATAGCATATTATAGTAATATGTGCATATTGATAAATGTCAAAATAAATGTATGATAAATTAAATTATAAATAATAAATACAATAATGTATATAGTTAACAACATTTTTCACCTCTCTTTAATTCGAATTATTTATTTTTTTCCCTAGAATATTCGAACACTGGGTAAATCAAAAACCTTTATAAATCGAATTTTCAGCTCGATCCTATAAATTTCGAATTATTGAGTGACTACTGTAATAGGCTTATGAGTGCCTATAGCCACTTGCCACGTATATTGATTTAGCAATAAAAATAATTATTTAAGACAGCTATTAAATATTAACAAAATTAAAAAAAAAAACGTGTTGTCGCGCGCTCTGAAATCTTGGCAATTCGTATACAATAAGTGTTATATACTCTAGGTGACTGTTTTTCGTGTGATGAGGGGGAAAAGCCAATATGATAGTTAAACGTCGATTCTCGTAGGCACAATAAACAGTTTAATGCGTATGTAAAAATAATATAATATTAAATTCAATTGGGTGATGAAAACATGTTGAGGAGATAGCCCACGTGGAATGTGATACATACTGTTCAATTGACACAGCAATAAACCAGCAGTGAAACAACGTTTTCTTATTTCTTGTTTGTTTGGCCAAAATGTTTTTGAGGAAGCTTCCAAGTCCTGGTTGTTAGTATAAAATTTACCGTCCTGTGTACTTATATATACAAAGCATACCGTGAATATTATTATTATTATTATTATTATTATAACAAATCCATTCCGTTCTCGTGCAAACAATCATTCAAGATAACAACTATATTATGTTAATAATAACTGAACGGACAAACTTCATAGTTATTTTAACATTTTTAACCTTGATATAAAGCAATAATACTTGAATGTGAAATAACTAAAAATTTGCAGTTGTATAATAATATATATGTTAGATAATTATATTTTTATCGGGTTCATCGTCAGGGAATGTCCAATCAAATGTGACGTAACAGACTTACAAGACGCAAATAACAAAGCTATAAAGTTGGCAGAATTTTGGAGTGATAACATTTAAAAAGACAATTCATACGTTACCTTTTAGTACCAAACATTGTTACCATTAATATTATTACCAGTATTTATCTCATATTTTATTTTATTTTATATATACCAGTTGATTTTTTGACTAATTGATATTATTTTGTGTTATTAATAGTTTATATGTAATGATGTTTATACACTTAATTACCTGTAAAATGACCTGTCACCCCCCCAAAAAAAAATCGGGTTCATTGTCCAGGATTATGATTATTTGCCAAAAGCATGTATTCGAGCGTACCCCCACCTCCCATGTATTACAGTGCTTGAATCAGGAAATTGGAAGACGATTTTCTTATACAATATTATAGACACCACTGCTTAGAAAAAATATTAACGGAACGTTTGTATCGATGAGTATTCGTTATTTATTTCGTTATTATCTACAATTAATCCGACAATGTGCACGTTTACCTAATATTATATTTGATAATAATATTGTGGATTGTGCCGCATACATATAATGCAGGTAATCACAAATACCGTTTCAACTTTTTTGGGACAATTGTAAACGTAAAAAAACAATCTTAAAAATATAGAACACAGAATTGTCTGTGTTGTCTTGCAGCGTTAGACATAATGTCATTACTTGTAATATACCTTTGTAGTGACGGAAAGAAATTAAAATTATAGATATGTGTACTAAAATTTATTATTATATTTTGTCGATTTATCATTTTGATTAAGTAATTTTGAGTCGTTAAGGGTACGCGATTGATCATTGATCCGTAATATACATGTGTGATACCAAGTGGTGTACCCATGGGAGGGGGGAAGCTTGAAAATCATTAATTACTATCAGTTTTTACAACTCACAATATTATGTTTAGAAATTATAAGCAAATGCTTTCTTAGTTCTTTCTGAGCAAGTTATTATAATAGCAGTTCAAAAATATTAAAGATAAATAGGTTCGCTTTTTTTTATAAGCATTTTAAGTTCAAATTTTGAGAAAAATTCATCAAAAATATAAAATTTTGCAAATTATTTTGTAGTTAAAAATTTAGTTTTTTTTTATTTTTATAGCTAATAAGATTGAAAAATTAAAACAATATTTTAAGTATAGCTCATACTGTATTCAACTAAAATATCTAAAATATATGTAAACTCATAGTTTTTTTAATACATAATTTGAGTTTAAATTTTGATGCAATTTAAACAAAGAATAACAATTTAAGTTAGATATCTTGTTATTTAAAAATATTATTTGTGGGTTAGATTAGGTCAGGTGGATATCTATTTGAAACTTTTAAAGCATATTATATTTTATACACACATTTTCAAATGCAAAGTTTTTGGCAAAAATTTATCACCCTACTGTATTGCTAATAGTAAAATAAAATACTTTAATAGCAATAATATAAAATATACTTAATAATATCTGTTTCTGTTCGATAACTACCATAGTACCATTCCTCCAACAAACGTTCCTTTCATCCTTTGGTAGATATTTATAAGTCAGTATTAAGACCAAATTGTCGTGGTTTCAGTTTTAAAAATTTAAAACACTTTATGGTTTGTTATTCTTTTGCATTGAATTGATTAAAAATTAAAAACAATGAATAGTATTATTCAAAAATTATTCAGAATTGCATTTTAATTCAACACATTTACATATTTTTAATTTTTTACTACATTTTTTGGCCATTTTAATTACATATATGTATATATACATATTTTTGTTTTTTTATTGCATATAAATCCCAGCCCTGGTTATGAATAATGTAGTTAGGAAGCTTATTTTGCGTAAATGGAAAAATCATGTAGAAATTAAACTCGAAGATTTGCACGTTGAATTTTAGATGATAGATTACTAATTATTTATAAATTATATACTAATAGGTACTACACGTAATAATACCAAGACACCAAGTGGCCTACGAGACAACGTTAATTTGAATATTTTACAATTTTTATATGTTGATATAATACAATAATAACAATAAATGTATTTATTAAGTAATAAAAATAAAACTAGACAAAATCTATTCTGGAACACGGTTATAACTTAACATACTAGTTTTTATAGTTATATTTATTTATTTATCAATATTACCTGAATCGTAAATAGTTAAATCCATTGGTATAAACTATCAATGTTCATATGCTTTTATTTTCATTATTTGTTTTTATAGTTTTTTACCCAACACTGCTGTGCTTGTAATTATTCAAATGCGCATATGAACCCGCGAAACATCTATTCACAACTTCTTTGGTCTCCGCGCACTCGCATTGGCCATGTATCACGTGTGTACATAACCTAACAAGATAACTTATCACTATACTAAATACTTATTAGTTATTCAAAAACATTGCATATTCAAAATTTTGAATAGGTACGATGAGGATAATATAATTTCAATTATTATTAGTGACTTTGTCACATATTGTTGTTTTAAAATTCATTATTCATAGCATCCCGTGCCCGTACACATCAAAATGGGTAAAAAGAGTAAAATCGGAAAACAGCGTAAAGATAAGTTCTACCATTTAGCTAAGGAAACCGGTAAGTGATTTTTTATTATTAAGTGAATTGTGTGGTAATAAACCTCGTTTCTAAACTGCATTTGACATTTATCACAGGATTCAGATCTCGTGCTGCTTTCAAATTACTCCAGTTGAACAGAAAGTTCGAATTCCTGCAGAAAGCCCGTGTTCTTGTTGATCTTTGCGCTGCTCCAGGAGGATGGATGCAGGTGGCAAAACAGAATATGCCGGTTTCCAGCATCGTTGTCGGAATTGATATGTATCCTATAAAGCCTGTACCTGGTTGTATATGTTTAACGGAAGACATTACAACTCCACAATGTCAGTCGGCTCTCAGTAAAGAGCTTCAAACATACAAAGCAGACGTTGTGCTGAACGACGGAGCGCCTAATGTTGGTCAGTATACATTTAGTCCTTTTTTAATATTAATTTTTGTTTACAAATATTTTAAGTTAAATCTATTTAGGTCAAAATTGGATTTATGATGCTTATTCTCAATCTTGTCTCACCTTAAGTGCGTTGAAGTTATGCTGTCATAATCTCAGGGAAGGCGGATGGTTCATTACAAAAGTTTTTCGATCAAAAGATTATAATGCCCTTATGTGGGTTTTTAAACAACTTTTCAAAAAGGTACATGCTACCAAACCTCAAGCATCACGTAGCGAGTCTGCTGAAATATTTGTTGTTTGCCAATATTACTTGAAGCCGTCTAAACTAGATATGCGTTTTTTTAATCCAAACTATGTTTTCAAAGACTTGGAAGTCAACCCACAAGTAAATGATATATATTTCTTATATTAAATAATTTTTAACTTAATAGGTATTATATATTATAATAGATATGTTTGTGTGTTTTTAGGTAAAATTAGATTCTGATAGCAAAACCCAAAAGAAGACAAAAGCTGAAGGTTATCCTGATAACACAACTATATTATTTAAACAATTGCCAGTTTCAACTTATATGCAATCTAAAAATCCAGCCATAGCATTACAAGATGCGTATGAAGTAAGTAATTGATAATTATAAATAAACTAGTATTGGAATAATATTTTATTTGAGTTTTATATTTTGGCATTATAATAAATTGACTTTAAAAGTGTTAATAAATGTTGGCAATCTTATACTAAAATGCACATATTTATAAATTTTATTTATTCCTTGTGGTCAGACTCTTATACCTTATCTATATGAACAAGGTAATGTATAAATTATCCAGCTGATGTATAGGTACATCGTACATAAGTCGATGTGCAATAGATAAAGTATTAAGTCTTATTAATTAGGGCACTTAAATATTCTATCAAATGTAAATATACCGACTAATTATAAATTGGTTATATTGGTACAATAGTCAACATACCAAACACTTCTAATGGTTCAATTATACAGTCATTCTAGTAGCCAAAACCAAATCATACTTAGAATAAAAAATTATTTATTAGATTTTTATTGTACATTTTATCAAAGTGTGTACTTCAACCCACTCAGCCATATATAATATACAAATTACTCATCAAGTCTAGGTTTTACGAGGAGCAACAAATATTGTTATTTTGAATTTCTAAAAATAATCCAAACTATAAACGCCATCTAGTCTCATGGCAAATGAGTAATGCTGACATTATCAAGACACCATGTGACTGCCAACTACTATACGTTATAAATATAAAATAATATATGAGCATATATAAAAACATTAAATAATATCCATCTTATTTTTCTATGGTAATTTGTTCTAAATCATATAGTTAAAATTTACTGTAAAAAAAACCCTAAAAATATAGTGGTGTTACAAAATGTGTATGCTAGCTGGTAGTCGTATGGCATTCAATGTGCTTAATTATTTTAATTGTTTAATTTGTTCATTCTTTATTAGATTGTTTTAGATGATCCAATTATAGCAAACCACCCAAGTACAACAAACGAAATAAAAGAATGTTGCAAAGATATTAAAGTTTTAGGCCGAAAAGATTTAAGATCAATTATGAATTGGTGGAAGGTATTCCAAGATAAAAAAGAAAAGGTTGAACCTGAAGAAACTGGTGATGAAGACAAGGAAAATGATGTTGAGCTTTCAGAAGATGAAAAAGAATTAGATGAAATTGATAAGGAAATCAAAGAGTTACAGGTATGTACATCTAATAAATTATATCGTTTTGTATTTTTAGTTAATAATTCTATAATGATCAATAACTTATATAGGATGAGGAAAGAAGAGAATTAAAACGAAAAAAGAAGAAGACCGATAAAGAAAGAACAAAGTTACAGACTAAAATGAATTTAAAAATGGTACATAAAGATGATTTGGGACCAACTGAAGAACGTGAAACTGGTGTATTCCAACTGTCTAATATAAAAACAAAAAAAGCTTTAGACACTGTAGTTGACCAAGAACCAGATATAATTGATTCTGAGGATTCTGATATTGAGATTAAGCCTAAAAAAGTTAAATATGATCCAAACAATACATACCTCGATAAATCTGGAATGTAATAATGTAAAATTATCATTTATAATCTTTAATTTAATTTTATCATCTATTTTATTTATATAGGTTTTACCGTTCAGATGAAAGTGCTTCAGAACAAGAATCTTCAGATGAAGTTGATAGTGATACTGAAGGATTAGGTATGTTGAATGTTGTTTGTTTTTATAAAAAATGAAATTATTTAAATGATTTCTGTTTTAACAGGTTTTACGGATAAAAATCTTTCATCAAAAGCATTATTAAAAAAAAAAGTAACTTTTGCTGATCCAAACGAAAACCATCCTCTGATTACTGATCTTGATTATCGAGATGTAAAGGACAAACGCACTTCTAAAGCTGAACTTTGGTTTGACAAAGTAAATTACTACTATTTTATATTTAAAAGTTATAAAATGGTTGAAATTATAAATAGTTCAGTTATTTTAATTTTGTATAGGATGTGTTTAAAAATGTTGAAAGAGAAGAAGATGAAGATTATGAGTTGGAAAAAATGGCTGCTGTAATTAAATCTAAGGGCGGAAAAATGTATAAAGAAAATTTAGATGATGATAATGAAAATGAAAAGGTTAACTTAATTAAATCCAATAAAAATATAAAAGTGAACCAAAAAGATGATGATGCTGATGATGCTGATGATGATGAAACAACAGACTCTGATACTGAATCTGAAATTAGTGAAGCTGAAGATCAAAGTGCTGCAATACCTATAAATGAATGGGATGATAAACCTGTACTTACACCAGCAGGTGAGGAAAGGCAATATATTATTTGTTATTTCTTTATACTTAAATGTAATCGTTATGAATAGGTAAAAAAAAGAAGAAAAGGAATGCTAAAGTTTTAGATAATGACGGTCTTGCTTTGGGTACACTAATTGCTTCATCAAAAAAAATGAAACGAGACATTATTGATAATGCCTGGAATAGATTCGCATTCAATGATGAAGATTTGCCCGATTGGTTTGTAGATGATGAAGCAAAACACATGCGCAAACATGTACCTGTACCTAAGGTATATTTAGAAATATTTTGTAACATATAATTTTTTGTAAACATAATATTTATTTTATACTATTCTTATATTTAGGAACTAGTGGATGAATTTGGCAAACGACATGAAGATATAAATGTAAGACCTATTAAAAAAGTTGGTGAGGCTAAGGCTAGAAAGAAGAAGCGTGCACTACGTCAAATGGAAAAGGCAAAGAAGAAGTTGGAAGGTGTTGTAGAAAATACTGATGTTACAGAAGCTGAAAAAGCTCGACAAGTCAGACAGTATGTGCTTTTGTGATTTTTTTCTAATGATACAATTTTTTTTACAAACATTTTTCATTTAGGATTTACAAAAAATTAAAACAGCCTAAACAAGAAATTAAATATGTTGTATCCAAAAAACACACAGCTGCCAAGAGAGCAAAACGTCCATCTGGTGTGAAAGGGCCATACAAAGTAGTGGATCCAAGAATGAAAAAAGATATGCGTGCTAAAATGCGTATGGATAAAAAGAAATCAAATAAAAAAGGTGCTAGAGCTAAGCCGTTGGTTAAAACACGACGGGGTCACAAATAAAATGTGTATTAAAAAAAAAAAATTATTTTATTACAATTACTTCTATGTGACTATTATTGTTGTATTTATTTTAATTAGATTAACTTTTCCATCTGTTCACAAATATGTTAATGTTTTTATTCCTAATTACTACCATCAACATTTTAAATTATAATATTAGTTTATAAAATTAAATAGTTGGAGTACAATATAATGCTATATAAAATAAGTATTAAATCCAGGTATATGATAAATATAATATAATACATATTTTAAATTTATAAAAAAAAAGCAGACATTCATAACATTAAGTTGAAATTGGTAAAATCTATGCAATAATTTATTTACAACTTAGTATTATATTTTGATTACTGGAATTTTGGTTCATTAGGGTATACGAATTTGCTTTAAATACTCTAATAATTTAACTTATTACAAACTTCTTCAAGGACAAAATGTTAACTAAAAATAGTTACTTATATTCTTTAAAAGTTTCAAGTACCCACAAATAATATTTTTAAATTACAAAAAAATAACAAAAATTGTAATTATTCCTAAAAAAGGTTGGTAAGTGGGTACCGTTCTGGTGTACAGTAGATATTGAGTAGATCATTTTCATGATGTGTTAAATTTGTATTCAATGATGTACATATATATGATTGAGTACGAAAAACGATTCTGAGTGAAGACAGTCTATCAGTCTACATAACTTAGTATACCTATTTTAAGATATTATTGTTATTAAAATAATTAATTTTATTATTATTGATATTACAGTAGGTTGAATTAATTTTTGTTGTAAACATTGCATTTGAAAAATTAATTAAGTGTATAAAATATAATAATAACATACTTTAAAGTTTTAAGAAACCTCAAAAAATATTTTTAAATTACATTGAAATAAAAAACATTGTTACTCTTCATTTAAATATCTAATTTCGTCCAAATTTGAACTAAAATGTCGATAAAAAATTATTTTTTTGGTTATACTATTAAATACTTTTGCAAAACCTTGTTTTAAATTTTCAATTCTTAGCTATAAAAACTAATTTGTATCTTAAATATTTTTAAAACTACATTTAAGACAATTTACAAAAAACCTTGTTATGAATTTTTAATCTTTAACTATAAAAATTAAAAATTTTATAATTTTTAAACTACATAATAATTTACACATTTTTTGTGATTTAAATAAATTTTGTCAACATTTGAACTTTAAATGATTATAAAAAATCATGCCCATGTATTTTCAATAATTTTGTACTATTAGTATAAAAATATTTTTTTTGCTCTGGTGCAATCTGTCTTATCTTACATAGTTTTATGAAGATCGGCTTACCCGACCACTATGTGATATTTAAATACCACACAGAATATTAATAAGAATTGCATTAAAAGGCTATGGCAGTATAAATACCTCAACTTTTTGACATTCTAGGAATATCTAATATAAAACAACTCATTGAGTGTTCTTCATTAATCCAACTACATTCTGATTTGAGTATCTGGGCTAATGAGTGTTTAAGTATTATTCCTAAAGGAAGAAGGGAGAATTGTATTACGATTCCCAAATGCAATTCTACAGCTTATCAAAACTTTTATCAATACAAATTTGTTACAATGTTCAATAAATTGCCAAATCATATTAAATTAATAATTGATAAAATTATGTTTAAAAAAAATATAAAAAGATATATGCTCGAAAGAAACAATTATTGATATCAATAAATGATACTTTTTGCTATGTTCATTATGTATTATTTTGTTTTTATTTATTTTTTGTACTATACTATTGTAATTATTTTCACTTTCATAAATTTAAAAATTTGTTAATAATTTTTGTTTAACTAATATCTGAAGTCTCATCACAAGCTTGTTTAAAGAGAGGAGTAATCAGCTCAGTTTATATATCATTTAAATTAATTTGTATTTATGTAAAACACGCCATTTTCCAACGCTTCAACTCGCAATGGAAATACAACTTTCGGTGCAGGTGTGACAAAATATTTTTTTATCAGATTAGAAATCTAAAAAAAAAAGAAGATAATTCATACTTATAGAATGAGAATTAGCGGCTAGCGTAGTTACATTTGATACTTATTATATTATAATTTATTGAATTAGTTAGTCAAATTTAATTCATTTCATAATATATGTAAAGTCAGATGCAATAATATTATATAATAAGCAGTGGGTAGCTTGAATGCAAGAACACCCAAAGAGAGCACAACGGAGCAACGATTACAAGGGGTTCCGTATAGGCAATTCACCGATTTATTACTCTTAAAATCATTTAAATCAAAAAAAATTTCATAATTCACTCAACACATACATATAATATTATGCTAAATTAAGATGTTAGAAATGGCACGAGTGCCCGGGAGCCGGAAAACGCCTTCCCCTCAAATAATTTGGTGGTAGGTATATGTCGTATACTCGTAAGCGCATATAAGGTGGGTCCTCTAACAACGGGCCGGGAGAAGTCACATTATGTTTTTAGGAAAATTGTATATTGTAATATTGATATTGTGCGATTAACTGTTAGCCTTGGAGCAGCGAACAGGCACGTTTGGAATTGTAAATGATTAATGACGGGTGCCGCACTGGTAAGTGTATAGGTTTGCCTCCCGTAAATAAAAAACGATTTGCGCCACTGAACGTCAAGTACCATACTCTGTTCGGCGAGAGAACACGCCGATTCTGCGCATCCCACCTGCCACCGAAACAGGTTACCCTGTGGGATTTGCGGCACAACCGATTTTCGTCGGATAAGTGGCTTACTCAATAATGCCATTAAACACGGCACATTATTAGTGTATGTTAATGAATATATATATTGTGGACAGAGCCGTAATTACGAAAAAACCGCGGCAAGCACTTGCCTGCGGCGGCGTTTTTTAAACGGCCGAAAATTTTGTATATTTTTCTATTTGATAGACGTAAAATTTAATCACATTTCGGTGTTGCAGTTGTTCAGCGGATATAGCCATTTTATTTTTAAATTGTCTTCGTAGTTATTAGTTATTACATCGGCGGACGACGTTTGACCGCAGCTGATAATTCCGAGAACTAAATTTTGATTCAACCGACATTCAATCGTTTATGTTAAGGGAATGCACGGATAATTACTTTCCATATAGTACTTAATGCATGTTATTAAATACCTATTCAATAAATTTAATTTCGTTTTTATTGTGGCAAAAAAAAATGTAATCCATAATCAAGAAAAAGTGTACGGGACTATATACATTTTTTTTATTTACATTCAAATTAAAATTTATGTACATAACGATTCACTGTAAGTCGTATACATAAATTTGTTTTCGGAAGAAGTTTTTTTTTAGGAATGTTATTCGCGTAAGTTACCATTTTGCTCTGGTATTCCGCGCAAATTTCATAACCGGCGAGTTTTAGGCATGCTCACAGGCGCCGTAAATGGTAAACGCGCCCCCCGATAATAGATATTACACAAATACAATACGATTTGATCGTTGGACGTCGAATTCGGTACCGTTTAAAATTTTTTAATAATTACACTTACAATTCAAATGTTGAAATGATGAAAAATTGTGGTGCTGCACATCGCCGTTATTATCGATCGTTTTAAAAAGCTACATTAGCACAAATCGACAATTTTACACGCAAGATTCTATTTATTACGGGCTACTTCAAACGGGTAGAAAACGTGAACGAACGATAACATTTAACGGGAACATTGAATATTTAATTGTCAAAACGATGACTCGTCACACGTAATATCCATCGGTCTGTTGTCGGTGGTCTCTTCTGTGGACCACTTCGACATTTGAAACGGATAAACAAGACGAACTCGTACACCGTTCGGGAACGCAAAAAAAAAAAATGATCATCGCGTGAAATTAAACCCAAAACTAAACGACGGCCATCGACCCAAAACGGATTCGGAACACCGAAATCGAAAAGTCGACATCTACAAGATATCGTTGCGGGCGTCGGCCGCGCCGCCGTTGAGGGGCCGCAACAGCGTCCTGGGACCGGTGCAGTCGACGTTGCCGGAGGTGTACTCGTCGTAGTTGGACTCGACCGTCCACACGGCGTTCCGCCAGCCGGCCGCCACGGCGGTCGGCGTCAGGTACAAATAGCTGCGGTGGACGAGGTCGAAGCTGCGCACCTCCAGCGGCCGGTTGACGTCCCACGTCCACACGTCGCTGCCGCCGTCGGCTGTCCGGAAGTAGACGTTGGTGCCCCGGTCCGAGCCCAGCACGTGCATGCCCACCGGCTTGACGCCCACCTCGGCTACGGCACCGTGCTCCACGCTCTCCCGGGACCACGCGTCCAGCGCGAACATGTAACCGCTGTGCTGGTACGTGAAGTACACGTAACCGCGGCCGGCCAAGCCGACGGGTACCAGATACAGAGCGGCGTGCCGGTGACCGTCCACCCGTATGGTCTCGGGCAGCTGAATCGCGTGCAACCGGTCGGCGTCCACGTCGTACACGATGATCCTGTGCCGGCCGACGTCCGACACGTACACGTTGAGCCGGCCGCACGACGTGCGCACCGCCACCACGTACTCGAGCACGCTGTTCGGCCACGTGACGGCCGACAGGTCGGTGGCACCGATCACCGTGTCCGTGGTCAGATTGACGCAGATCAATTGCGCCGGGCCCAGGCGCAGCGGCTTCCACAGCACGTTGATGGTGCCCGTGTCCAGTGCCCACAGCACGCCGCCCTCGATGTACACGTCGACGACGTTTACGATGCACGTGGAGGCGCGACCGTTGCCACCGCCGCACGACCCGTAATTACCGTAATCGGGGTACGGTTGGATGTCCGGTTCGAAGTCCATCACGTCCAACCGGAACACGCCCAGCGACCACGGCACGCCGGTCATCATGAACCTGGGCATGGCCACGTAGGCGCGCTCGCCGTCCATTTGGAACCCGTGCACGAGTATCTTGCGCGGTTCGTACCGGCCGAACAGTATGTCGCTGCTTTCATCGTCCACCGATGGCCACTCGAGGTTGGACCCCGACAACAGAAACGTACCGTAATTATTATCGGCGACCGCGAGCCACGACATTTCGAGCAACACGATCGTCGTTTCTATCAAAATCATGATTGACAACTTGGCATAAATGTTGAACCACAATTGTAACTACAACAATAACCACAATATTTTATTCTACG
This sequence comes from Pentalonia nigronervosa, assembly GCA_014851325.1. Lineage (NCBI taxonomy): Eukaryota > Metazoa > Arthropoda > Insecta > Hemiptera > Aphididae > Pentalonia > Pentalonia nigronervosa. The sequence goes on from JACXSJ010001521.1 coordinate 75,457, forward strand.
TCGTCAATACGTCGCTATAGAAACAAAGAATTTTTTGAAAACATAAAAACACGCAGGCACAAAAAAAAAACGGAATGCAGTTTTGGATTTTTTATTTTTTTTTTTTTTATTTTATTAAAATAAAAGTAAATATGAAACAATCAGACGTTTATATGATACCAATTTTGTTCGCAACATCCAATGCATCATAATCTCGTGCTAAACGTACATACGCCTTCTTTTTACCATCGGGCCTAAAATGAAATATTAATTATTAGTAAACACAAAATAACAAGTAGACAGTAGTTTCTCAATAATAGATAATAAATCTTTAAATTTATAATAATCTCAAGCCATATTTTAATAAAAACCATCAGAACAAATGTTCAATCATTTATTAAAAATAATATCTGATATTCTCAAAGTCATCATTTAATTAAAATAAGCACTTATCTATTAAATAAAATAAAAGCTATAGTGTTATCAACATTTATTATCAGACAAATATTTGTCAATCATTTAGAATATCTGAGAGATTCTCAATAAGTCATCATATAACCACTAGATAATAAAAGTTCTTTGATAAACAACTAACTGTCTTAAATATCGTACACAATAATTTCATATTATAAATAAATGTAATTACCAATTAATATATACATTTGGTCAAAAACCATCAGCATAAATCATTCAATCATTTACTACAAGTAATATATGATATTCTCAAAGTCATCACTATATTTGAATACTTATAACTTTTTATTTTATATGAAGTACCTAATTAATATTTTAACATCAGACAAAAATATGTCAATCATATAATTTTAAATATCTGAGAGATTCTCAATAAGTCATCATATAAATTTAATTATAGTGGTAAAAAATTATAAGTTATAACATTAAATGATAAATAGTAAAATATAAATTACTTAAAATTAAAATATTGCATAAGTAGTAAAAGTATGCTTAGAAATTATCAGTTAATAGTTGTATCAATCATAAGATTAATTATAATTTTTCCGAGAGATTTTCATTAAATCGTCATACAACTTCAAATGTACAATAAATAAACAAATAATAAAGAATAACATAATAACTAAAACTGTATATTTTGTGAATTACCTGATCAAAGTGTTCACTTTGGCCACATTGATATCGTACATCTTCTTAACTGCAGCTTTTACATGGTGCTTATTGGCACGTAAATGTACAATAAAGACTAAAGTGTTATTGTCTTCAATTTTTTTCATTGCAGATTCAGTTGTCAAGGGGAATTTGATTATATTAAAAGCGTCCATCCTAATTATTAAACCATATGTATAAAATTATATTTATCACATAAATGCAACTTTAAAGCAGAAATGTTAACTAATTTAATTTACCTATTTCTCTTGGGAACAGATTTCCTTGGGTATTTGGGGTTTCTTGGTGGCTGAAAAGTCTTTGGACGACGGAAGTGAACAGAATACCTGATCTTGCGAATTCTAGTTCCATGAGGTCCTTTTAAAGTCTAATAAATAAATAAAATTTAAATGATTATAAGTATAAAGGTTAAAAGAGAATGTCATTGCACAATTTGTTTTCTCTCTGACCCACACACAACAGGGCAAATTCTGTTCAACAGAATCAATCTAAATGTAGTTAGCTTTAATAACTGAGCGAAAACAGAGTTAATAACTTATTACAAAACTTAAAGTACAGAACATAATCGATTTTATGTTATAGTTTTTACGATATGCAATCATTTATATCGTAAATAGTATATAATAATAAATTATTTAAAATTGAAATATTGTAAAAAGTACAAACAGAGATAATGTTTTTAACTTTAATAAAAGGTCAATTCGTTTTAAGCTAACACAAGATTGGTTTTGCTGAATATTAATTCACTGTTGTGCATGGATCAGAAAAAAAAATACAGCATCCAAATTGTCTTATTAATTTTTAATTAAAATAGTATATTTAACTTTAATTTACCCTAATTTTGGACTTCAGCGCTTTCTTTACAGCATCACGTTTAGATCCAACTTTAACTCCTTTAACACCACTCTTAGCACTATCGGCTTTCTTTTCTCTCCTAAGCTTAGCGGCAGCAGCAGCTGCAGCACCCTTGATTAATTTTTTAGCCGCAGCTGATTTACCTTTCAATGGTTTCTTGGATTTATCAGCAGCTTTAGTTTCTTTTTTATCTCCTGTTTTAAGTTTGGTTGCTGACTTGGGCTTGTCCTTTTTGGGTGCAGTTTTTTTAGGTGCTTTAGGAGCAGCTGGATCAGCTGCCGCTTTCTTAGCAGCTGGGGCGGACTTAGGTGCATCAGTGGCCTTCTTCTTAGCTGCTTCTTTTTTGGGCTTTTCTGCCTCTTTTTTAGATTTGCTATCAGCAGCTTTGCTAGCTGTAGATTTCTTAGGAGCAGGTCCAGGCTTTTCAGTTTCAGTAGATGGTCGTTTGGTACCTTTATCTGCACTCTTACTTTGTTTAGATTGATCAACTTTTTTGGAAGATTCAGCCTTAAGCTTAGGTTCATCCTTCTTCTTATCTGCAGGTTTTTTGTCAGCAACTGCTGGTGCAGGTTTCTTGTCTGTTGATTTCTTTTCAGCTGGAGCTTTCTTTTCAGAGGCGGATTTCTTTTCAGGAGCTGGTTTTTTTTCGGTAGCAGATTTCTTTTCGGGAGCTGGTTTTTTATCAGCTGCAGGTTTTTTGTCTGCAGTTTTCTTTTCAGTGGGCTTTTTGGCATCAAGTAAAGGAGCAGGTGCAGGTTGCTTCTTTTCTGATTTCTTTTCAGATGAAGCAGCTGCAGGCTTCTTTTCACTACCTGATGGTTTCTTATCTCCACCACCACTGCCTGAAGCAGCAGATTTGGCTAAAATTAATAATAACATTTTTTAAATCTGGTATTTAGCAAAGTAAAAGAATATTATTAATACATTTATATGGAATTAGGTAGTTTGAATTTATGAACTATAAAATAAAAGAACCTTAAGTGTACTAGACATTAAAAACAAATATACATAATTTTTCCTTAAGCCGTTTCTTATTATTAATTTTATATTATATTAACTAGGTACTTAATATGTGGTTTAAACAATTTGTGCTTTTTCAATACAACCAATTTATTTTCTATACTATTTTTACATAATAAAAAAAAATTAAATACCTACATGTACCTAAAGTAAATCGAATGTTTGTATTAATGCATACCTACTAAAGGCAAATATATTAGACAATAGAATGTACTTGGTTTAGATTAAAAATACAATTATAATGTAGCTATAACAAATTAACAATATACCTATACATATTTTATATAAATACCTATAAGAAAAATAATTTTAATTTTTAAAATTAAAGTTGAGAATAAATAAAAATAATAAAATTGATTAAATTAACTAAGATTTGGTATCTGTTCCTAATATGATAATAGCTCTTAGCTGGGTATACAAAAGCAAGCAATAGAAAGCTTTTATTATTGTTTAGTTGTAACTGTTTCATGATGACGAGTTCTCTAATACAACATAAAATGCATTTAACTTTTAGCAATTAACTTCTTCACTTTCATAAAGAAAATTTATAATTTTTAACAAAAACAAGCAAATCTTTAAGAAAAATTTAAGACTGAGTAATTTTGTACAAGTTTAAGTCAGAACGCAATAGAGGTTTGTACGTTTTCCTAGTATACAGCTCATGTAAATTTCTTAATTGATATGTATCGATACACTATATAATATTAAAATATCTTGAATGCTATAATAATTTAACTATCTTACTTTTCTAGTTTATTTTTTCTCAGGCTCAATTATAGGATATATTGTAAAATTACAGAAACAAAATATTAAGTAGATAGGTATACAAATATATTTCTTATCTAATTGTTATTGTGATGTAAATTAAGTTGATATAAGAGTGTATGAAATAATTAGACTTTACTAATTTTTAATTATTTGTAAAATTTACATTTATGTGAGAACAATTCATTATAGTATATTTATCAATATTATTAAATGTTTGATTAAACAATAACAATTTAATATATTGATGTTTAAGTAGCACATGAAATTAGAGAATTGAGTATTTATACAGCGAAATTGAAATTATTTGTTCCACGCGAATGGCCACGGTCACAGATGCATCAATCAACTCTAAATAATGATATATCAATAAACAATCATCAATTTAATTTAGCATTTAAGTAAGCACGCGATGTACATTGTGAACGAATTTATTAAAAATTATTCATGTAACTGAGAAAGGAACTTAGTGACAGCCATGTGCTTATAGTGACGGCAAAAATTGAATCGTCGAATTTTTATATAAAATATTTACTGTAGCTTTATTGTAATTGTAATATTATAAATATGTGTATATTTACCTTTTTTTTCACTTTTGGGTGGCATTTTACGGATTATAAAATATAAAAAGATGTTGATGTAACTAAGTAAAGTAACGCAAACACAATTTTTCAATGAAAGAATCAAAGAGAGAAAATTGTCGATTTGTTTATAACCTCAATTGATGGTGTTCGGTGACGCGCTGATGTCAAGGAGGTAACAAACAGTACTATCACAGCAAGAAAATTCTAAATAAAAGTAATCTTATTGAAATAAAATTTATTTTACATTATTTAATAATGTATTTAATTAAATGAATTGTGCTTTTTAATTACATTTTTTTTTTCAATAAATAAACAATTTAATTTATTTTTATAATTATTTTTAAAGTGTTTGACGCAAGGTAAATTAAATCCACCTTGGACTGAGGATTTTCTTATTGTTTACTTTGTTATTAAATGTTTATCAAATGTTTGAGGTGATAAAGCATTTTAAGGATTGTAAAAACAACCAAATTGCCATTTGAATTTTTAATAGTTTTAGAAAGTTATCTTTAATTTTCATTATTGTCATGCTTAATTGAGCACTAATGAGCACTTACATTTAATAATTAGTTGGTATCGTCGAATCATTGTGGAAGATGTCTGAACATTAAACATTTTATTTTAGTTTTTAAGTGTTTAGTTATTGCAATTTTAGTGAAACCTGAACATTATGTTTCCATTAAGAACAGGTATTTGCGTTCTACATTTTGTGTTGTGGGTATCAACTTTGGCTAGTGAAAAAGGAACTTCATTTCAATTACAAGAACATGGTAAGCAGATTAATAAGTCTAGTTTGGTCATTGAATGACTGACATTTAACATCAGCCTGTTGAAATATTGTAAAGTTAGTTTTAGTTAATAATATTAAACATTTTAATACTAAGATATGTACAGATTAAAAGTAAAGCAATATAGACGTATTTAAATAAGTCCATACAAATAGGAATTGTTATTGATATATCATATTGTTCTTTGATAATTAAATAGCTATTCTATTTTTTAAATTTTAATAAATTTAAGTGGATTAAAAAAAATATTTTCGATGAAAACATAAAATACTTAATTAATTATATACTGTGCTGTATGAAAAATAATGATTATATTATAATATAATTTGTAATTTATAAACATTTAATTGTGTACCTACTTAATAATATAAAATGATACATATTATTACCAACTATATAAATAAATACCCTAGAATTTTAAATTTATAATTTATGATTTGGTTTGTACATTTGTTAATAAATACTGATGATGAAACATATTTTATTTTTAGATGTACCAATGTCAGTTGATGTTATTAATTTAAAATCTACTGATAACTCTGATAAACACAACAGGTGAGTTAAAATTATAATTCATTAATTAAATTAAATGCATAAATATAGGCATATCAAACTATCAAAATCAAAGAAATAACTGGAAGTGATAGTCTATAATAACTGTTGAGTTGTGTCTTTGATCTATAAAAACATTTATTTTTTAACTAAATGATTTTGTCAATAGAATTTTTTTTTACTATTATATTTTAAATGTATTCATTTTTATAAAATAAAATAAGTATAATTTTAATTATTATTAAAAACAAAATTTTGTTGATAAAATTCTTGTTACAAGATTGACAGATTTATTTTAATTTTATATGATCATTTTTTAATTGAATTAATTTAAATTTATTTTAATGTGTGAAAACTTAATAATTAACCATTTATAAAATGTTAAAATCTATTATCTTATATTCAAAATCTTGCAATACCTATATTATAATTTATAATTTTTGTATTTGCTATGTAGTTTGATTAGCATAATTTTTAAATTACAGATGGTCTGGTAGATATTTACCTGCTCGTTCAAATGAAGAAAATTATGGTAGTATCTCAAGAATTGTTACAGAAAACGAAGATTTTGCCGTGTATAGTGCACCGAAGCAAAAAAAAAGCATGGTAACAATGGGATCTATGGATATAAATTCTACGTGTGACGATGGAAAGGTTATATCATAATTTATATAAATATATTCATAGTTTATTAATACTTCCAATTGATTTTATTTACATAAGCAAATTTACAAAAAATCTATTTTGTTATGAAAATATAAATTAATTAAAACTTAAAAGATAACAAATAAATTTTAATTTTAACAAAAAAATACAAAATTGAGTATTGAAGGATATTAGTACAATTATGGTTATTTATTTAGGTTCCCTAAGTTAACAGATAGCTATGATTTCTTTATCGAAATAGGAAAATTCTGTAATTTGAAAAGATTTACTATTATTTATGTTTATTATTTTAGACGAATTTGACAAGAGATTGGGATGGATCACTTTACAATTATACATGCATGTTAAGCGATGCTTTACCAGTAACTGATATTCAACCATTATTGGTTAAAGATCTAGTGCCTAAATATTATGTGGTAAATATTATTAAAAATACACTATATATTTTTTCTGCTATTTCATAAAAATTATTAAAAACACCAAAATTATTTTTCAGATTTATAAATTTTGCCTTGAGTTTGCCTATTGATAATTTTAATAGATTCCATATTTACTTCATGTATTTGCCATTAGGCAATATAATATGTAGATTTAATATTATTTTAAATTATTTTAAATGTTTATGTAGTCAACATCAATGATTATTTAAAGTTTAAACCTAATCATTTTATGTACTAAAAATATAAAGAAAAGAAATTAAATAGAATATATTAGGCGATTTGGCATTTAAAGACTGGAACCTTTATAATTTAATCTATTTTGGTTTTCTAAAATATAAAATTTTGGTTTTGATTTTCAAAAATATATCATATTGGTTTCGGTTTTTACCAGTTTAATCTTTTCTACAAGACTTGCTTTTTAATTAGTTTTTAAGATTATTTAATTTTGAGTGCTCTTACTTACAAATACACAATGACCAGTAATTTTTAATAATTTAACTTACATAAATTAAAAAAAGTTATGGTGGGCTTTAGCCCCAAAGCATCCCCTGGATGAGCCACTGTAATATATAGGCATAACATGATTGAAGCCCTTTTAGAATTGAAGTAGAAAAAGTGCTTCGATTTTGAACTTTGATAAGTGATCCTGGTAGTAAATTGGATCTAGTTAGTACTTTTGTTAAGTCAAAAGTAAAACATTGGGTATTACAAAAAAATACAAATATTTGTAAAAATTTTAATGTTATTAAATTATTTTATAACCTTTTCTTTCAGAATCGTATTTCACCATGTACAATAATTTATCATTGAATTTAAATTTAATTCATATATAACATTGATCTATTCAATGACAATGTATACTGGACACACTTACCTGTACAGCAGAGTAGTTTTTAATTTTTACTATGGTTTCAGTTTCTATTACAAATGTTTAGGGATTGAAAATGTCATTCACTAATACGACATTTTGGTATATTATTTTTTCGTTACCTATATAAAAAAAGGTTAATATTTACATTTTATTTTAAAAAAAAAAAGGCAAAAAAATTTTTGCATCAGCCGGGAATCGAACCCGGGCCGCCCGCGTGGCAGGCGAGCATTCTACCACTGAACCACTGATGCTAGATACAAACTATTATAAAACTTGATGTATTTAATATGATTTTGACATATAAATTCATAATGAAATATTGGATATTTAATTGTAAATTTGGATTCTGATTGCTTTGGAACTTGGAAGTTTAATCAACTTCATTTTTTTGTAGGCTAATCATGTGTGCATGAAAGAATCGATAACTTACAATCATGATATTCCCTCATTGTGAGTACCTATTTATTTGTATATCTATTTACATTTTTTTACCTTTTTTATAGGTACTTAATTAGATTATAAATGCCTATTAAAAAAAAAAAAAAAATTTCATAATATGATATATTTTACTCATTCAAAAGATTAAATATAAAACTTGATAAATAATTTTATTAAATTTAGGTTTAATTCTAATTTTTAAACACATCTTTTAGTGCATTATTTATATTTTATGACTATTAAAATTTTAATATTATTTTTAATCTATATCCTAATACAATATAATATATTCTTTCATATTTTACCTATTGACTAGCTAATGCACTAGTATATTTAGACAGCATCAAATAGGAAGGTATCGGCCTACCGAGTATTAGAATTTCTAATTGACTACTGTAACTTTTAATAATTCGATTAAATTATATTTTCTACTTATGTCTGTTTAAAATTCTAATTATCATATAAAAATAAAACAATGGCCAAACACTAATGACCAGCCTGCCGAGATTTCCTTGGTAGCTCATTGGCCCACTCCCGGCCTACAATAAGAGTAATAGTAATTAGTAACTAAAATACTTAACCACGTGTTAATAACTTATTAAAAGTTTGTTATAATATTAAGATATTATGTGTCTTTTTTAATTTTTGATAGTGGCTCACATCGTCCCGCTTGGGCCAGATATGGTGAATATAAATTTTTACCAAAACAAAGATGGTTACACAATTTAGAGGTATGTATCATACCAGTTGCTACTAGCTACAGTTAATAATGATTTTTTATATTGCATAATATTATAATGTATAATATTTTTTATTTTTTTTCAGCATGGATCAGTTGTAATGTTATACCATCCATGCACTCATCCAGTTTTGGTCCAACGTATGCGAACAGTTTTAAAGTCATGTCTCTTCAGACATATTATTACTCCGTATAATTTGGTGCCTGAAGATAGGGTTCGTATGATACATACAGAGTGTGCGGAGCCAGGCAGGACAGGGGTGTTAGGGAGATATATGTACTGGGCTGGTGCAAATAATTAGATAAGGGATTGACTATTATTTGACTAAAAATTGCCCAAGCTGGATAAGTTTTTGATTGATACAAAAACTACAAATTTGTATATTGCTGTACAATAATGAAGGGCATTTGGAATATCTATAAAAATTAAAAATAATTAGATTCAAACAAAATTATATTGAAATAAATTTTGAATTAACTATAAATTATTATTTCAATTTATATAATCATACCTTTGCTGTAGTGTTCAACTATTTTCTTTGAAATTAAAAATATTTTTTTACAAAATAATTATTTTTAAACTGATTAATTGAAAAATTTAATATATTTTAAACCATGTTCAAATTTTTACTAAGGGCCAAGCAGTAGATTAAATTAATTTATATGAAAAAGTCTACATTACAATGAAGTTTAATTTAAACAAATTAAATCTTATGTTTGAATCTGACGTAATTATTAATTATTTCAAGAAAATCAAAAACTAAACCAACTGTAAATCAGTTAATTTTAATTCAATATCAAAAGTTTTTTTTTTTTAATTTACTTTAAAAAAGTAAACAAAATGGCCGTTTTAAATAAATAATTTAAAGGAAAATAATTTTTTGAATTTTAAATATTTGAAAAATAATTTAAGAATTATTCTATAGATTAATTATTAAAAAACATAAAATCAAAATATATAAGGACACATAAAGTCAAATACTAATCTGAATGATATTGGATTTAAGTCTCCAATTTTTTGTGTTTTTTTGTTTCTATTAAATATTTATATATTTCAACTGTAGCTAAACAGAAAACAAAAGAAAAATAGATTTATTGTAACTTGTGCAAAGTCAGGTTACTCAGCTAGTATATAAAATATATATCTGCTGTTGTCATACTGAAATAGTTTTTTAGAGGGATTGCTAAACTTTTAAGATGCTTAAATTCAAAAATCTCACCTGCCATTAATAAAGATAGTTGGGTTACTATTTTTAAAATTGTTTTGGGGCCACAATCTTTTTTTTTCAAGTTAGAGTATCCTAGGTTGGGTTGCTAGATTTGTTTAATCTCTCCCTGTCAGTTTGTCTCCAGTCCTCTGAGAGTGTGATTATGTTTAATTAAGAATTCAGTTTTAAATGTTATTTATGTTTAATTTAATTTTAATTTTTAGCCGATTGTGCTTGTTACTTGGGGTAACAGACTTTACATGAATGATGTGGATACAAAGTTAGCAGTTGATTATATAAAAAAGTATGCAAATCACGCTAAAGAAACCACAGCCAGGGATGGACAATATGATCATTTATTGATTGAAGCAGCAGAATTAATTTCACAAGATGATATAAATATTTGCCCAACTCCACACAAACGCAGAAATAGAATTTAAATGATGTGACACTTGCTTTAGTTGATTACATCTTAAGGTAATAAGGTATCAATTTCAAATTTGTTGAACTATTATTTTAGAGTCATACAAGTATACTATTTAATGTGTATTGTATTTTAATAATTTAAAAATAAATTTTATGTTAAATGTTAATTTGAATTAAAACTAGTTAATTTCAAGACGAAGATCAATTAATTTTAATACAAACAATTTAAGTATTAATTTTTATACTATATTTATCTAATTTTTTATTGACTTACCTATTATATTGTTCTGTTCCTGAAAATTAAGTTAAACATTAAATTTACAGAACAATTTGCTGTTCTTTTAATATTTAATATTTTATAATCTTTAAGCTAATATAATATTCTAAATATTTTTTTTTTTTTATGTAAGTTCTTCTTTTATATATTTGTTTTAAATAAAATAAATATATTATATGTAACCAATTTTTCTAGATTTGATCCAAAAAAAAAAAATTAGTTGATAGAGTTGACAAATTAAGCAAAGTTGATAAAACCTATGAATGCACTATTGGCTCTCCTTAGTTTAACTATCCAGCGCCACGGTCGTGGCG
>JACXSJ010001522.1:0-86426 GCA_014851325.1 Pentalonia nigronervosa
ATATATATATATATATACATATTATGGCACTGATATATGACATATATAGACGCTGCGCGCGATAGTTATATAAAGCGAGATTTGTATGTATAATATTATGATTTTATTTCGTGTTATCATTAAAACGGAATCGTAGGCCGAACAATTACGCGTCTATTGGACCGGCATGGCTATTGTGCGCGGGACCGAAAAATGAGCCGATGGTTGTACGTGCGATGTGTACACGGCATTGTTGCGAAATACGCGAAAGCATCCGCGAAACGGCGAGACGTCCGTCACAGGTGTATTTTATAACATAACATGATAAAATATATATTGTTGTTGTGTTATGCTGTTTTCTTCACGACGGTGGTTCAGCCGTGCGGAGAAAGAAAAATAACATTATTCCGGCCGTTTCAATCCGTGATCGTTTTTGACCGACGACGGTTAGGTGTAGTTTTTTCTAATTTTTTTTTTTTTTTAATCTCCCTTACAAGCCGATTTTTACGGTTATCTCGAGGAGGTGACCGATAATACGACTGTACCTCTATATAAAAGTAACAGTAGGACGATCCACCTAAAAAAAATACTATTACCCCGATTGTTTCCATAATTAATAGTGCATTTATTCAAATATTTTGATATTTCAATTTTACGTATGCACGTATTATATATATATATATATATTATGTACATATTTTACGTATATGCATTTTAAGCGACCAAAATTATGCTAATACTTTTGTTTTTTTGAATCTTAATCAACTGCTATAAGAAATCTAAGAGTTGGAATATGTATTCCTTAAGTAGGTATGTAGGTAGATACTTAATATTTCCAAAAATCAGAATTTGATTAAACGCATTATTAGGGATAAAACATGGACCTGAACATGCTTGGCTATTCAGTCTGTCTATGCAGTGACGAAAAACCAAACGGAAACAGGGACCTATACCTTCGGGATTTTGTATCGATTCGGTTCTTAGAATAGTAAAAACACCTGTTTCGGATATACTGTTCTTAGAATTAACAATACAATGACTATTCCGATTATTCAAAATTAAAAATTCCTGTCAGCCAAAACCATTAAAGCCGCTTATACAAAAAATGCATTTATACTATTTTTTAACGAAATGACGGTTCCGATTTCTAAAATATTTAAATAAACACGTTTCGGGGATTTTCCAATTCCAATATTTTCAAAGGGTTCTCTTCCTTGTACGTATACAGGTCGCAACTCACATATTATATCTATATATTCCTGTCGTTTTAAGAAAATATCCGGGCAGTGAATCGAAATTCATCCGCCACCAAAGACAACAGAATTCTATGTCAAATGTCTATTATACAATGGCTAAACACTCAACTACGACAATGTCGCGGGGTTGAACAGGTCCACAGCCGATGTGACGAGACATCTTCTTAGAAAGTATAGTGATATGGTGTATCATCTGATGTAACAAGTAATGTTCAGTGCATGATATTTGATGTGGCGGAGTATTGCGTCTATACGCATAAAAGTTTTTCGATTTCGAAATGACCGAAAATATGTGAGTAATAGACTACCATTAAGTCCTAGAAAAAAAAAGTCCATAGTTAAAAAGTCCCCAGTAAGAAAGTCCGGTATGTATCATAATATAATAATAATAAATTGTTTATGCGAAAACAATAATAATTTCTATCAGTCTGATTTACTGCATCATATGAATTATTTTTAAAAAAAAAATTGTCTACATTGAATTACCAGGTCGTGCTATATAAAAACGATTGAATTAATGTTATTCGTACAAAAACAATATACATACACTCTGTCCAGCCAGATAACATGCCGCGGACCGACGGAAATCGGTTCTTCTGCGCATCCCCACGCGGCACCCAGCTGAAGGGTGACCTGTTTCGATGGCGTATTTTCTGGCTGGACGGAGTATGCATATAAAATATTATTTTTTTACCGAATACATTACAAACTATTCGTTAATTTCGTCGGTTAGATCATTTAATTCAAATTTATATTAATACTAATTGGTTCGTTAAACGTGCATCACATCGTTTTATCTAAATTATACGTATGAACTTTATTACCACGAACTTTGTATTCTTTGGACTTTTTTACCGTTGAATTTTTATGCTTAGAAATTATTTTTTACCGCGATTCCATACAAGTAAAAACGCGATGTAAGTTTGGTACCATATATATTATGATTCCGCAAAATACTCGTTTGCAGCGATGTGATCTGAACCGCGAGACGATATTGAAACGTTGGTCGAAGTTATATTCAGAAGAATAAGATAAAACACGAGTTTCGCGTAATGTGTACGGAGAAAAAAAAATACTGAAATTGCAAGTCGCCGCGCGACGCGTGTTCGGGCGGCACAGGTGTCGACCTTTTTTGCCCGGCGAAAAAAAAAGAAAGCAAATTTTTTTCTCCGCAACAATAATATTATAATTAAAAAAAATCGACACGACAACGCGTGAAATTAAATATGCCGCTGCACAATACGTGTATTATTGACGTCGGCAATCGTCGTCGTACGCAATACCCGGTAACAGGTACATGGTTTGAACTCGTCTCGTCGTTAAATTTCACTACACACACACACACACATATATACATGATTAAATTATATGAAATCGTACGCGTATTATTATATACGTATACAGATAATACCCATCGATGTAATGTTATGTGCAGATTGGTACGCAATACGCGTAATGTGCACTTATATATTATGTACGAGTGTAAATCCCGGACGAAAAACCCGAGGACAAAAAGTCTATTTTGAAAAAAGTCGCAAAAAAGTCTGACTCATTTTTCTTAACGTGGAAAGTTCGAAAATACAAAATATTCTATTCATACGATTAAAATTTAAAAAATGTAATTCATTTTTTTATACAATATTAGGTATATTTGTTTACTATACATCAAACACACTACTTTTTGTATTTGAAAATTGTAGTTTTATAGATATAAGACATTTTTTTTCTCAAAATTCTATATTATGCCGTCGTTTTAATTGGAACAATAAGCTTGAGTGATAAAAATAAATGATATAGAAAGAAAAGACGGAGTGAAGAGGCAAGAGGTACTTCATCCCGAATATTAATTAATAAAGTAATGGTACTGATAAGAAATAATCATCAAATAAAATATTGAACAAGAAAATAAATATATATTTTAATAGATAATAATTTATGTTTTCGGGTTTTAAATCCGACGATAAAAATGTGCACGGACTTATTGTCCAACGATCAAAGAATGAGCCCGGACTTTTCGTCCGACTTTTTTCAAAATGGACTTCTTGACCGATTATCGTATGCACGTAGGTATACGATACGCGTGGTTTTTCTTATTGTTTCTCGCGGTAAATAACATTCCCCGTATTACATATTTATCACAATATGATACAATAACGATATAGTCGATCGTGTGCAATGCAATATAACGCAAACGCGATGCACATGTGTAGGTTTCTCTATAATATAGATGAAATTATTATTATTATTGTTGTTATATACACTCCGTACAATAATAATACGAGCGCGCGCGCGTAACGCATATTACATCGGTATTAATAATATTATTATATTTAATTTCACAATGCAAGGATAATCTGCAGCACTCTCGGACGACTCCAGCGTTTAATATACGCAATATCATATATATATATATACATATACATTATATAGAGAATTTATTACCTACAATTAATAATTATATTCATCGTTGTACGGTGGTCAATAAAAATATATTGTTGTGCGTTACGATAATTTCGCGGCGCGCACATACGTCTAATGGTTAATGATATGTCTTTGGCAAACGTATTGTAACAATATAATAAGCGTGTGGAATTTGTTTTATTTTATATTTTCTCCGTCTTTTGTCTACCGATACGAGTTAATTTTGTCGCGACCCTACAATATACTATCGTTACCGTGTCGACGTCACTGTATCCGCATTGGTTCCCATT
The DNA here is from genome assembly GCA_014851325.1 of Pentalonia nigronervosa. Taxonomy (NCBI): domain Eukaryota; kingdom Metazoa; phylum Arthropoda; class Insecta; order Hemiptera; family Aphididae; genus Pentalonia; species Pentalonia nigronervosa. Next base: position 3,947 of record JACXSJ010001522.1, read on the forward strand.
TGGCCGAATATTGGTTCCCATCAAAAAAAAAAGATTTTTTTCGAGTACGCTCATTTCCCTTCTCGCGTTCAAAGGCTTATGACCGTCAACTCGGAAGTAAAGTATATAGAAATGGTTAAAAATGTGCGTGACCGACCGTTTAACTCGGGACCGATTTGGATACCAGCCATCAATATCATATTATATATCCTCGACTAAAACTATTCCAGGAACGGTAAAAATACGATCCCGGCATGAATAGTCGGCAAAAATGGGAAGTCCGCCGCGGAGAGCTCTGCACATATGAACATTAACTCGGACCAAATTAAACTACGACGGATTCGAGCATACATGTTTTCTATTTCGTTTAAAAAATAATCAATTTTTCAAAGTCTAATTTCTTTGGCTTATCCGGTGAAGGAACAATCGATGACGCAATTATTCATCGTGATTTATCACACGTAGGCAATTTGATTTGTGTCATGTACGATGTCGCTCGGCTGTGGTGCATAGGTGCTTCCGCGCGTGGTAGCGTTGGCGTGATTCATAGGTAGGTTACTCGTAATTTTTTAGACATTAATCACGCTCTATATATATATTATCTGGAAAAGTTGAACGTTGAAAATAACTTTTTATTCGTTTTATTCGAAGTCGTTGCAAAACTATTTGAAAAAAAAAAGTTGTATTTTTATTACATAGAGGGTAAATATCTTGTAAAATACATATTATAATATTGATCTACTACTCCGCGCATTGATTTTAAATACCTACTCACTACCCACTTGTACCCACTTATAATTAACTAACTACTCTTTAAAATTCTATTTTTTCACATCGACATGATCGAAAAAATTGTGCGCTTAGAAATACGAAATAAAAAATGTATGTACATATATTATGTTGTCGTTTATAATAAAATTAAGAATTTGTAACGATAAAAAAAATATTTGTTTTCAAAATCGCAGTGTTGTAACGAATCGGACAAAATATTTTCAAAAACTCTATGATGGTTTTGAAATAATCACTCTGTGTTTGCATATAATATAGGCGCGTATGCTTATCATCGCCGAACGGAATGAAGATAATAATACAACATATATACGTATATACCGCGTATACCGCGTATACCGTTGCAAAAAGTGAAACCACGTGTACATTGGTATTCGCCTATATATATATATATACACCTAATATTATGTAGGTAGTAGGTGTAACGGGTCACGGGGTCTCTCATCAATATAACAATAATTTATTATTGTTATTATTATTATTTTTTTGTTTTACCCGTAATTTCTCTTAACGAAATAACATATTATATACCTACACGGCTCTCTCGTTATTCGTTTGCCGCGCGCGCAATAATCGTAAATGTAAAATATCGTATAGGTTTATTGTGCATGATATTCGTGTGCGATATATGCTATTATCTGATGTACTTACGATTTCGGATCTCGCGCGATGCTCATATTATTATTATTATAGGTATATATTATTGTATGATATAATGTGTATTGTGCACCGTTGTTGAGCCGGCTAATAATAATTATTCGATCCTATCGTACAGCGCTCAATGAATATAATGTGCATTACCTATATTATAGGTAGGTAATTTGTGTATAGACAATAGAGCGCGTGCATATTACGCAAATGGATATTTTGCAAAAATTGAAAATCTTAAACATCGTTGTTGTTTGAACCGTCTATGCCGATGGGTGATTAGAGGTCGTGTTTCTAGTGTATGCACTTAAATGGGAGTAATATATCTTTACGATTCATTAAACACAGAGTTCACGGAAAAAAATTTATTTTGTATATATTAGAGATTTGAGAATAAAAAACAAAAATGTTTATAAATATTTTTATTTTTGTAGATTATTCAAATCGACGTACAAAAATGATACCGGAACATATGGGGCAATTCGAAGTAATCAATTGTTATTGTAAAATAAAATAAATTTAAACTGTTATTCTAAACCAGATCAATCAAATACAATTAAACGGAATAATTTTAATAATTTTTTTTTTTTCAACAGACCATTAAAAGAATATTTTACAATTTTAAAGGACACATAACTTCATGTCTTAAGGATTTTTAGAGAATATAAATCCGACCTCTAATGCGACGATGTACTGTAATATTATTGTTGTCGAAACGTCCCCCCACCCGTTGGTGTCGATAGGATATAGCGATTCGGAAACGATCATATTGTGATGCGCGTGATGTATATTATCTGGCGTGATTGTTTTTCATTTGCAAACTCGTTTAACGTGAAATACGCATTGTACACGTTATATTGTCATACAAGTATCAAATGACGAGTGTATCAGCAAAAACAATATCTCTCATAGCGTTGAACGTAAATAATTTAGACGAGCGATGTTTTGCAAACAAACTGCTTTTAAAAAAACAATAAAAATATTCGTCGGCGGAAAAAGTCACGCGCGCTCGTTTCGCTGTACCCGATAGGCGAATTCCACGCCGAATCGACAGACAACAATAAACGATATTATTATTTCGAACCGAAAACAAAACCGAAACGCGACGATAAAATGATAATAACAATATTTGTGTACTGTCCGTCTGTCGTGGGAATCGCGAAATTTTCGACGAATTTCGTACGCGCACACGAGTGCATCGCATGATCATATATTATTGTAATGCCGTCTCGACGAACGCCGATGATAATATATTACACAATAACGAATTCGCGACGTCTTTTTGTGCATAGGTGCCACATATATTACCACAAGACTTACAACATATTATAGTATTATAGATCATGTATTACACAAATAATGACGATATATGTATACCTTTATACGTATTTACCGATCATTACGTATTATCATTATTATGCGTCGCGTATCCGATCGAAACCGCGACGTATTATACTATTTTTTTTTTTTTTTTACGGTTTTTTCATTCTTCCCTTTTATATTTACAACCGACCGTGTTTGGTTTTAGTATTAACTGCGGTAGCGGTGGCGCGCGGCTGTCCAAACACAGATGGCACCGGATGACATCGACGGCACCCCCTCAAAAAAAAAAAAAAAAAAACCCGTCGTCGTCCGTACCTGTTGAATGAATCGCGACACGCACACGCCAGACGAAAGAATATTTGATGTTGTGTACTGCGTACAGACGATGGATTGATATTCGAGTGAGAACTTATACACGAATAACATATGCCTTCTTACCTTTTTGGTCGCCGACAATACGACGGCGGCGCACAGATGATGGTTCGAAAATGAAAATAGTTGGCCGAAATTCTAATTTCCACAGAAGTCATTCAAAATAATTTATATTATACCCAATAATAAGACATATTCGTAAACCTATTTAAAAAAAAAAAAAATCAGAAAATTAAATATAACAGGTCAATTATTACGTATCGCAATTATTTTTATTTTGCTATTTATTATTATAATATTTGTGATTATACTCAAATATTCAAATATACACACTTAGAAACTAATCTTCTTCGTTGCGATTTCAACTTCTATTATCAGCAGGACCACATTCACTTCGACAGAAGCAAAAATGTCTCGAAACGTGGATAGGCGAGATAAGGCTTTTTAAACTCCAAGTGCTCACTATACAAAGAAACGAGCAGATATGAGTAACTAATGATTTTTAATCACTAGATTGTGGTTTATGTGACGATGTCGATATCGTCGTGTATAATACGTTGAATAAAATAATTTAATTTTCATGTTTATAAACGCGTATAGGTTTACTATCGTGCTAATTGTAACATTGTTCATTTCATTTTCACACGTGGCGGGTTAATAACTATTTTTGGATAAACGGATAAATCCATAAACACCTCAGTTTAATTTAATTTTATTTGTCGTAGACAATTAAATAATATTTAATAATAATTATTAAGAAAACATCGTAGTTTTTATGAAAAACAAAAACTATGTTTTGTCTACACACGAATTATTATTTTACGGATAAACCTAATAATATTTTGCCACAAGTCTGACACATTCGTTCGCCTTAGGCAGGTACAACCATTTTTTTTTTTTTTTATTAACTATATTTTGAGTGCTTTCAAATTCAAAACGTTATCGAACGTCGGCCGACTATTTTAATTTTCTGAACGATTTGCGTGCGACGTGATCGGATTAGCACGCTGCTGCTGCAGTTATAATGACGAGTTCTTTGGCGCGCGCGCTCGATACGAATATCGTGATGAATATTGTGCTATGATTTACTCGTATCGTATTGCGGTTCGGTTATTTTTTCCCTTACGATCTGTACCGCATCGCCGAGCCAGGCAGTGGCTGCGTTACGATACAACTGCAGCGCAATATCGATGCGATTATAATATAATATTGTACAATAGTATTCGAAAATTCGATTCGGCGATACAGCAGGAAGTGTATAACATAATAAATAATGATATGCGGCGGTAGGTACGCGCATCTCTTTTCGTGTAAATTTCACCGCCGACGCGTTGCACATTGTTTCGATTTGGGTCACGTCGATTTGAATTTTTCGTACGTTTTTGGCGCGTGCGATATCAAATCGATAACCTCACTTGCGAAACTGACTTACCTGCATTAATTCAATTTTCCGTACAACGATTTCATTCTCCTCCTCACTACACCTCCTACTACACCTCCACCGTCTTCTACGCCGCATTGTTACGGTATGGCAATAATTATATAGTCATCGTATTATTATTATTATTATTATTATTGTCATCGCGGTCGATGCGGCGGCAGTACGATGATAATGTACTGAGCTATTTTGACGTGTTGTCGGTACGAGCGCAAACGTTAAATATTTTCTTTAGCGCAGCTTATTTATTATTATTTTATATTTTCCGACGTTTCAAACATATTTCAAACACAACATCATCGTGGTTCTTATTTCAACAAACGTGTATTTTTATAAAATGGCTTAAAATATGTGCGACGCTTGCAGCGGGTCCTTGGAAAATATTTACACTACCGAATTTCAAAATATTGACGGTTCAGACGGTCTCGAGTGTCTCTAAACTATATATACGTTATTCTTATTATTGTCATATATTGTTACGTGCAAGGCGAGCAATCGAGCACTCCAAACGTTTCTATGTTTCATGTCGAATCGACAGAAAAAAATGTCACATAAATTAGCACCTATGTATGAAATTCAAGTCTATATTAATAATAATAATAATATGTTTATTCAAGGGCAATAGACTGTACAATATGTTGTTATATTATCATATTACAATATTATTAAAAACATAAAGTAAAATGATTAATTGTTTTAAACATCAAACCAAATATTTTTGAATTGAAATCAGAGTTATCGAGGCTAGGTTATCTGGACTCGAAACATATGGCTTTTGGGTTCATTAAAACGTTAAAACTATATAATAAAGCATTGCGTGTGGAACGACTAATAAAAAGTAGTATGGGAATCAACCAACGCGTATTTCCGCCAAGATTTCGGAACGAATTACACTATACCGATTTAAAATCTAAAAAATTATAAACGATGCATTATTGGACTTACGTCTGCGAGTATATAATATATACTAAGTCGTTTTAATTGTACAAAACAATGTATATCGTTTTACATTATTTCTGCACATAACATCGTAACACTGCCGGGACAATCGTCGTGTACGTAATATATGCAAATACAATATAAGGGACTTTTCGATTGTTTCTCTAAATAAACACGACGCACGACGGAATGCGATTGTCGTGTTAAAAAATCCAGACGTTAACCTAACCGTATAGTAATAACGTGGCTCTTGCGGTGGAAGGAAAAATTTTAATTTTATAAATCGTGTGTTATGCTTTTTTTTCTATTCTATCGAAGAATATATAATAATGGTTAGTGGGATACACAATGCGATTGTACAGCATGTTCTCATAATGAGCTGGTTTTTATTTTCATACTTATATTAAGTATAACTGAATTGTGTCGATAACACGAAAAGGAATGTTATGTGAACTACGTCGAATGAATAAACAATATTATTATTTATTATTATTATTTTCGAACCCGCAGAGATCAACAGTTAATCGACAATATATGTCCGAACGTAAGATTCCATTAATTGTTAATTTTATCTCGTTTAATAATTATTGCCGTCGTAATTATATTGATAAAAAAGAAACGGTTCAAAACCGAAAAATAATTGAAGCAACGACCTACCACGTGCGCATATTTTTAGAGTCTATATACGATTCGATTATTAATTATAATTCATACAATGAATCAAAAATAATTTTAATAATCACCAGACTGCTGTAGTACACGTTCTGACCCATTTTAAAATCAAAACTTTTGCTAACAAATTATACTCTCGTAGTCTCGTTTATGATACCAAGTCCAATACGCGATATAGTGTTTAAATATACTCATATGTGATTGTGCCAAACCAATTCAATTAAAAAACATTACAGGCCTTCTGATCAATATTGTAGTTGTTTAACTATAAGTCCAATCACTATTCCAATATGAAATTGATTTGTTTCTAACCACACTCTCCGCGAAGATCTTAATATTGTAGCTGTCAACCAAGAGCCTACTATGAAAAATTCCATTCGAGATTATCCCACCACACAAATCCTCTAATCTCACAACAATGGGGTACTGTATTAGTGTATTACAATATTACCATTTCTGACATGTGGCAACCCCTTCGCCGTCTCAAGAGACGTTGCGGGATTTATAATCTTTTTAACCCTGCAACACGCAAAAAAAAAATTATATAATAATACATTAGCCTTTCAAAATTTTAAGTGCAAACCACGGCTTGATCCATTTATGTAGAGGGTGATTTCAGCAGGCACGTTCGCTCACATTTTACATTTTATCTTACAACATTCTGTTTTTCAAATGATTGGTTTCTCAATTCAAACGAGTAGTTTCTCAGTTATTTAAAAAAAGTTTACAATGAAGATTATATTATAATCCTTAAAAGTGTTATATTGAACCTAAAATTTATTATGCCAGAACCATTTTAATTTAAGGTCATTTTTACAAATAATAAATGTTGATGGATAAATATTAATAACCAAAATGGTCAATAATCCTCTCCCCCCTCATATTCTCCAAACCTATTGCCTCAAACCGTTCTTGTAAGGACTATATTATTCATTTTTCACGAAGATAAATAACTCAAAAACTTTTAAGTTCGAATTTTGATTATGCTGCGTCGATATTTTCAGAAAAATAATCCACTAAATAATTCATAGTAGAAAAGAGAGATCCTTATTTGAAAAGTAGAAGTTTGGTTCTCTGCAGGACACTTTTTAAGTAGATGTAGCACAACAAATCTTAACAATTTGAAAATTTGGTAAATTTAATAATGACAAAAATCAGAATTCGAAAAAATTAATTATCAAAGGAAAAACAGTGTAGAGTGGAGGACGAGAGTGTTTGGTAAACCATCATGTATCTAATTTATACTTAAAAAATATATTATATTATCTGCAACATTATTGTTGATTTCAAGCATGCGGATGTCAAACAAAACGACAAATCGATTTTATACCACAGTTTAATATCTTTTTACGAATAATCATAACAATGTACCACTGACGACTATATTATAATATTATATCAAACACAAACCAAAATGGGTGCGTATATAATAATAGAATATATCGATTCAAACCGGCGACCGAGTCTAAGTCAGATTATTATTTTGTCGACGGGAGCGCTGCGCAAAGGCGAGGTAAATCGAATTATTCGTCTCCGGACGTATATTTACGCTTCTGCGGCATAACAAGGAGTAGCGCCCCCTCAACTCTTTTACCTCCATATTCTATACCCGAAATCGAGAACGCCGACGATCGAGAAAATCCGTTGCAGCAGCAGGAGTAGCAACAGTTGTTTGTAACGAACAAAAACCGACGAAGATAGTCAGCGGCGCCGCCGCACACGTGTTTTTGGGGCGATATCGGACATTTCCGGCCAGACTACGCGTTTTCTCTAACATATTACATTATATTATTATTACTAATATGAATTATTATCGTAATTAATGTACCCGAGGGACGCGAAAAAACCGTACCCGAAAATCGGCGTCGCAACAGACTTCGGCGAAAACTACGCACACGTGCAGCGGCAGGCAGTGGGCGAATAAGGTCCGCAAAGCATGTGGCGGCGTGACGTATACAAGCATATGGACAACATCACAACGATAATATGTATGTATGTGTGTGTGCAGTGTGTGCGTACACACAGTCACGTGTGTTTACGACGAGTTATTCGGGAAACAATAATCATCACACAATATAGTCGTATCCTCCGAGACGGCAGCGTGCGTTCGTTATTCGTGTCTCCGCGAACATTTCGAATATTAACGACCGTCAGCTTCCTGCGGGGCGGCTCTTTTCGTCCTCTGCAGTCAAACACCGAGACCCGGCGGTGCACGTGTCCCGCAGTCGGGACCCAGCAGCATATTATCATTATTATTATTATTATTATACTGCACCAATACGCATAGTACGTGTGCACCAGACGTGGCGGCGGCGGCGGCGGCGACGGCGGAGGCGGTGGCACACGTGTTGCTGCCGCTGCGGCGGCGGACCCCGCCGAGTGGAATTCCACAAAAACACATTTCCTGCCGGCGGCGGCGGCGGCAGACCCTTTTTCGTCCCGAGTCTGCGGCGGCAACGTGCACTATGCGCTGTATACATCACTATAAAATCGTAAAATCTATATAACATACGAAAACGACGGCTTTTAGAAATGCGATCGTATTTTGTGTATATTTTGGTCGCATGTGTGTTACCCACATCGTTACAAATCATTATAATATTATACGGAGATAGTTACTATAGAGTGTCCTACGCAGAGTGCGTCTCTTTCCGTCCGCAGTAACCTCTCCGTCCCTTTCCGTTTGTAACCTCTCCGTCTCGGATCTAATTACGCGCGCGGTCTCCGCCCTCCCGTCGCGGACACCCGACCGGGTATACCGAGTTTACGGTAACCTCTCTCCCGATCCCAACATAACCCTCGTCCGAGTATATAGCGCTACATAGTGCACACGCCGCTGCAGTTCATAACAATATTATACTATTATTATTATTATTATTATACTTTGTGTAAATGGAAAACAGATGCGAAGGGTTTCTTCTCCCGCTCTTGCTTTCCATATACGATGATTAGATTTCGGGCGTACAAAGAAAGAAAATATAATACACCGCTGGGCGCACGGATTGGCATATACGCCTCGTTCGATCCAACGCCCAAATTATATTACTGCGATAATACTATATATATACGAAATTTCCGTCTCGTCGTCGGCAGTTTGATTAGACTTTTGTCACTGTCGGTGATGCAATCACGCAGACTTCAAAGGCACGCGTGGGCGTATATCCGAGAGGGTCCTCGTCGAGGGGACGAGCATATTATTATTATCATCATCGCAAAGTTTTGCTCTGAATAAGCGTGCTGTGCAAAGGCTTTAGTACTGTGTAGGCATACGGAATATAATGTAATATTATACATATACGTGTTTTGGATTTTTTTTTTTTGATCGACAGACTTTGCGCTCATGCTATTCAATAAAGTTTCGTCGTACGAAAAATCGAATTTAAAAATACGCGTAGGACAACGTCGTTTAATAATATCGCGCAGCCAAAGTCTTAATAATAATTCAATCGGCCGAAAAATATTTAAAAAGGTCACAACATCTAAATAGGCATCAGTGGCGTACCGGTGAAAGGGTATAGTAGTTTTACTCCCCTAACACCACATGAAAAAAAATAATATGAAACGGCTCTATCCTAAATTTTCAAAAAAGATGCTCGGTTTTAATGCAGGGTTCGGCGTCATTGCAGACATCGCGCGTGGAACAAATTTATAAATCGAAAGCGAGCTCGCCTATGCATTTATAAATCAAACGGTATAACGAGCGAAGCGGTCTTACGACGGCGACGGAGGATGATTAAAACTGCCTGGCGCGATATCCAAAACACAGCTGTTTGTAGGCATAACGACGACGATGTTCGACACAATTGTGATGTATAATATCGTACGGGCTGGCGCGCCGGTTCCGCGCGATTCTGCTGCAGCAGTGAATCTTGATCGAACAATTAATTCGAATTTTTTTTTAACTGTAACGTCCGACCGCGCGATTCATGGGCAGGGGGGTACCCGCGTTAATACAGCGAGTCGATTACGGGGACGGGACGGCGGAAACAATGAGCGTTATTGAAATCAGATATATTCCCACGTCCAGACACTCCTCATCGCTGTGTATTCTCATATAATAATGGCGCATATTATTGGTAAACACACACCGACTGCCTTTACGTGCAGCACACAGTCGAGGGGAAGCGAAGCGATTTCAACGCCGGTAATCGGAGCTCCATGTGTCCACACCAGCTCTCGGACGAACTACGTTCTGTGTTGGGATTAAAACGCGTTTTCGTGAAATCCAAGTATCCCGGCCATGTCAAGATGAGCTATATACGCCGCTCGTACAATATTATTATGTCGTAGATTCGGTCGGGACTTGCGATGCACTTAAACAGTACTGTCGTATCGTAAACTTATAGTTAATTGCCGAATGCGCTCTAAAAAAAGATAAAATTAAGAAATATGCACCATGAACCTTTAATGTTTTTTTCGTATAATGTCTTGAAGTTAATTCCAAGCTTGTTTTGCAACAGATCTTATAGCCCTCCAAAAAACATGCGAATGCAACAACTTTCGAGCCCTGAATTTATGTGAAATGGAATTTACAAGACTGACGTCACCGCAACAATTTTCGATTTTTCGCGGCACATGAGAACCTCGCGCCACCCCTAAAGCAGTTTCGTGATGCGGATCGATCCTTAAGCCGCGGTATGATTGTTTTAATAAAAATATGCGCGAACGACATTCGGACGACTGACACTTTGTCGATTTTTTATTTTATATTTACTATATTGGTAACTTATAGCTATTGTTAGTTGTATACCTGTCAAATCTTTACTTTATAAGATTATAATGCATAGCTAGGTATATTTTAAGATCAAAACAAAAAACCTTTGCTGTTTTTATGATATAACGGATTTTTAGTTTTATTTCCGTTTGTTCGGTATTCTGTAAACGTTTTTTAAATAGAAGCGTATGAAAAAAATATTCTGCTTCAGAAGTTGGGATTAAAAAATGTAGGTCACAATTAAAAAAAAAAAAAATGAAACAAAATCATTACGACAACATATATAGTGAAACAACTTGAGGTATATAATATATATATATAGTGTTACAATATCACTTAAATAATTTTTTTTAAAGACGTTGTCTTCTATTTTGTGTAAACATTTACGTTGTAAACTTGTGTCGAAAAAAATCACGTGTGTATAATAATAATAATAATAATAATAATAGTAATCGCAGATTTTTCATCGCCACGCACGTAATGATATAGGTACTGCTGAATCATTTAAACAATGGCTTTGTAGACACGGCTGTCTTGTACAAACACGCATGCCACCGAGAGCTTGGACGGGACCATTTCCCTCCAAAAATAAGATACCGCTTTTCTCCAAAAATATGAAAGGTACTTTCCATTTTCTTTCACAAATTTCATTTGCTCCTCTAAATATTAAAATCGTGATATTATATACTAAATCGTATGACATAATTAACATTATTATATCTGGTGTTTCCATTTTTTTTTCGCCACCGACAGCCTTAACTGTAGTTGTGTACCGCAGTGCTGAATCCAGACAATTTTTCTGGCGGGGGTGGGCTCACTTTTTTTATTGGCCATAAATTTTAGTATTATGATGTATATTATTATTAATTATTACCTAGTAATTACGTAATTTAACACATTTTAAATTCAGAAAAAAGTAATCGTAACGAGTATTGTATATATACATTTTGTTGACAGTGGTATTTGTCTGGGGGAATGAAAGTTCCTTCCCGCCACGCTACGTTGTCCGTTCGCCATACATCATTGCCGCTCACAACACAAATCATTTCAGAATCCAGCCGATTAATAGGACGATGCGCCTTGGCAATGAGCACCCTCATCTAATTAACAGCCAATTATTGCTATTGTTAATGTTTTTGTATTTTACATAATTTTTTAATAGCTGTTTACCGTCCATAAATATTGTTAAAGTAGCAGCATCGTTTAATTATTTAATTATTATCACTACTTTATTATTACGAGCAACTATACATGTTAAGTCGGGAATGCGTAACACCCACTAATTATTATTTATTAGACAATAGTTATCTAATTTCTGTGCATTATATTGGGTTCCTGGCCCGTCAATAAATAAATATTGTATGGTAAGAAAGAGATTTCTCCAAACCGAAAGTTAAAATCTAGTCTGTGTTTTTCACTAGTAGATCTAAAGCTATTAAATAAAGCCCCATTTCATATCATAGATTGGATGTATTCAATACAAAAAGTATTTTAAACATTTAAAAGGATTATGTACATGTTGTAAATCTAATTTATTTATCTTAAATTATATATAATAATTGCCTGTTAATATATTTTTGATTTTTATCTTTTATTTTCTATTGTCTTTTTGTCGTTGATACTATCTTAGTTCTTAATTATCTATTATTATTACTTAATACTCCAAATTCACCAATAAGAGGTTATTCTCAGCGCAGGTGAGTATAGGCTATTATACTCGTTATTCTTTTATTGTAATTTTTTACTAAATTTTTATTTAATTATTATTATATTATTATTATCATTAGTGTCAGTATAAGAATATGATGGAACAGTATTCAAATAAAAACAATAATTTTTCGGATCTTTTTATTTGAATACACGTGTTATTTATTCGAATATTTTACCAGACCTAGGGCGTCCTCCTTCACCCTCCAAAAAACATGCGTTCTGCACTGAAATCCTGCAAGCACTTTGGACTCGTCGACGAGCAGCTGTTATTAATGGCGATAAACTCGGCGACGCACAGCGCGGTATCCTATCCGCAGGTACGCACAATAATTACATATAGGTATACCACAGATACCTAGAATCGGGTTCGAGTTTAAACCTTTTTTTTTTCTCTCTCGACCCAGGGCAGCGGCAGTGTCACGTGTTTGTTTACGTTGTATACATAATACTATATTATACATTGTCATCATTATTATTATTTTAAACGTCTTGGCCAAACGTTTGGGTACGCGCTCGCGCACAAGTCCACACGGTATTACTATCGTCGCCTCTACATAAAACAATAATGTAATAGACGTATGTGTGTGTGTGTGTGTGTGTGTGTATTTAGAGGTGTTCGGGCGGCGATCGAATGAGATTATATTGTTATGACAGCGCGGCCAGGAAGTGCTTCGAGTGTCGATGGAAGGTACTCCTCTATGGGGGTGAAAATAATAATAAAGAAAACAAACTCGGCACGGCCCAAACACGCACGACGGCCTCTGTTCGGAGGTTCGGTCCGTCGTAAAATTATAATACGCGTGCGTTATACCCTGCCCACGGCGCATACGATATTGTGTGAATATATTATTATTATTATACTGTTGGTTAATGTGCGACTGAAAATTGAAACGTTAAGTTTTTGTGCGCGCGCCGGAATCTCGAAAACGGACCGCTTGCGTATACTTACAATGTCTACGTGTGATGGCGTGCAACGCGTGACATAAATGCGTATCGTATAATATTATTATGTATTTGTGTCGATATTAATAATAATATGATGGTACGCGTTAGTCGGCGCTGCGATTGTTCCGAAAAAGAGACGACGACGAGTGTATAGCAACGATAATATAATATTATATTTGTGTTACCTTTACGGTCAGGTGCTACGTGTGCGAGTATGTGACGAGAATAATTATTTAAACGAATTTTTCAACTCATATATATATATATATATATATTATTATATTTATTATATTGTGACGTACTATTTATAGGTACTTTTATGCGGTTGTAGGACGTTAGCCCGGCGACACAAACGAAGAGAGAGCGTTTTTTTTTTTTTTTTTTGGTTAAAATTGTTGTAACCGTATCGTCGAAATAGACGTATGCATGCGCGTATTAGATCGTTATATTAATAAAGGTACCCGAGCGAAATCGTGTACGTTTGTCGATCTTTAAATTTTGTATGATATAGAGTAGTAAATTGTCCCAAATTTATTATAGTTTTTTTTTAATGCTATATTAGTATACTAAAAGAGTACCTACCTATAATATTATACTGTTGTAGCGCGTGTTATTAGAACTTTTTACGTTTTTTTTTTTTTTATGGTTTAAAAGAATTGTTGTTAATATTTTCTGATGTTCTAAATAGTTTATGTAATTAATCATAGCTTATCCCAAACGATTATTAGAGGTTTAGTAATTAATTATTATGTATTCGAACTTCGAAGTCACGTGATAACATATATATTATCATATTTTATCAATAGGTAATAATAACTGACAACATATTTATCATAAAAAAATATATTTAAATATAAAAGATAACTATATTCGTTAAAAACTAAAAATGTAATCTTATACAGTGGACTCCCGGATTCGTAGTTTATATTCAAAAATGCATATTCATTGTTCAAATATTTATTTAGATATTTTGCGTCAAACCGTTTTATAAATTTAACGGTATAGCTATTTATGAGGTATTTATATTTTTGACATCCAAAAAAAAAAAAAAAATTTCGCCATTATTGGAAAAAAAAAGTCCAGGAAAAAAATCTTTAAAAATACCGATTTCCGACCTCTATAATAATAATATACATCGCAGTCCGTGGAAATGTGCATAATTATTTTATAATGCTGATAAAATAATCCGTGTATACGATATACGATAAACAGTTTGCTTCTTTGTATAATGAATGATTATGCATTTTTATTTCGTATGAAAAAGAATCCAAATTGTTTTCAAATCTCATTATGTCTTATACATTTGTTTAGCATACTAGGTTTAAGACATATAGTCGGACTACAGATGTGCTTAAAAACAAACAAAAAAAAAAAATCACCCGTTATAGCTTTTCTTACTATGTTTAGTTAATTTAACGTAATAATTGGTAACGTATATCTATTATTATTATTATTATTATAGAGTGTAATACACCTAGGTTATAATACCTACCTAATTGGTAACCCATTAATTAAAATTATTTTTAAATCTAAAATCTGCGTTGACCACTGTGACAAGACGCGGTGATCGAATTATAGTATTCTGGTGTTCGTGTTATTATTATTTTATATTCCAACCGACGAGAAATTTAAAATCGGTTATGGAATTGTTTGCAATGTCGTTGCGGTCCACAACCCTATACGATATCTAATGAACCCAAGATCGGGTTCTTAAGAGACATGTCGTGTTTTGCAATAGTTGTCTACAAAACTGTTCGTGGAAAAAAACAAATCCATAAACTCGTACTTATCGTACTTACTTAGCTGCATAATATGACATAATAAAACACGTAGAGCATACATCTCATGAAGTCGGTTTTCGTCGACCGTTCGCAATCTGAATCCGACTGGTGATGATTGATTGGTGTATTTTGCCACACGAGCAAAAACAACGGTTCTAAATGGGTTGTTTTTTTTTTTTTTATTGAGATTTTAACTTGATCTCGACACTCATTATATATAACACAGTAAAATCGACACAGACAAGAAATATACATTAGTAAAGCTCACACATCTAAATTTCTAACCCTGATTTGTAGTATAATATTAAGTATACATTTGATAATAAATATATTGTTGGCTGAAAGAGCAGTAGTGAAGGAAAAGTTGATAGCCGAGGTTGAAAAAAGAATTTTTAATTGATTTCTTTGACGATAGAGTGACGGACAATTAAGAAGTAGATAATGAAAATCGCAGCAAGCACCTCCACAGTTTGGTAGAGGGCAATACGTGCTATTGTTGTGTCCCAATAAATGCGTTATTATAGTTATTACTTATTATAAGATATTTATTCAATATAAACATTAAATCACATTATGACGAAGGTCGTCGCTAGTGTTGTTCGATCGGTTTTTAATTTTTTTAATTGTTTTAGCAGACGTCCGATTTTGTTTTCGTTCTATTGACGGGTCTATAATAATAACTTTTTGACATCGGCTTTTTTGAGGCTCGCTTTTTTTATTGTTTTAGAACAACGCCACACCCGCAGACGCTCCGTCTCACAATTATGCATGTGCAGAAGTATTCGTAATTTACTTTCAACGGTTCACGTCTCGCTTCGTTGGCTTTAATTTTAAATGTGAATTGACCTGCTGTTGCCAAACATAATGATAAGAAAGTTAACTGTGATATTTGTAGTTTTGTACGTCGAAAGTTTTCGAGCCAACTATTAACGATATTATGAGCGTTTTTAAATTGAAATATTTTACATATTACAGTACTATCATCATAAGTTGTAACTCGCTTAAAAATTTAAAATGTATCGTAAAAAACTGTCGGTACGTACATAGTGCGTGTCATTGTTACATTTATGTTCGATGACTTCAATTCGTTCTGATAATATTAAAATTAACGAAACCAAATTGCTGAGCGTAGATCATAATAATTGAAGTCGCACTGTCCGCAAAAGAGACAACAAAATGTTATGCGGGCTCGGCGTCCTCTCGTATATCATTATTATTAAATCATAATAGGCTCGGCCGCGATTGACATTGAAATTCCAACGGCGCAGTCCGTCGACACATATAAATATCGTACTGTGACTAATGTGTATTTATTTTGAGATGCCATATTATTGAAATCGTTCCGGATCTTTCGAGTGCAGCGAGAAACCTACATCGGCGTAGTTAGGACATTATTTCAAAGACACCTGCTGCAGTAGGATTGTGGTCCAAAGTGCAAGTGTGGAAAATCGCGTCAGCAACCAGTCGAGACACACCGCCGGCATTTCCACGATGACGTATAATAATATTGCGATCACAACTTTTATATTGTTTTTACCGATAAAACAGGCACAGTTCGAATAATTCATTCCGTCGTTTTGTCCCATTAAACATTACAGATGATCGCGTACCGTACAATGTACGGGAGATTACCGACCGGCATTATTATGAACTTTTCTTATACCAATATTGCGCTCGGTAATTTTCTTGGTCGATTTACCAATATTTGTAATTTTCAGGGTTAATAGACTGATTGCGCTTGATAATAGCCGCATAATATTGATTTATTCGATAGTACCATTGTTTTTATTGGAATACAATATCAACACGAACATCAATAATAAGTAAAAATTGTTTGATGCTGTATGCCTGATAAATTTGTTGGTAATGTATTTCTGCGTGTACGATAAACACTTCGTCTTATAGAATGCTCGTCGTTTAATGTCAAATCAGCCGCATTCGATTGCACTTCGTTGCGAATCAATTTAAGTGGTCTAGTTGTTATATTTTGATCTAATGATTTTCTTTTAAAGAATTAGCAACAATTAGTATTTTTCGAAAAATGTATGCATCGATGTTAAAAAATAAGAAGCGTAATTATTGGTATATTTACCATAAAATAAAAACAACAGCAATTGATATATTGACCGTAAAATAATAACAGCGGAATTGGTATACTGACCCTAAAATACAAATTTTGGTTTAAACGCAACCGCAGGTCCTTGCCTTAATGTAATCGCGACTTTTATGCGAAAACTCGAAACGTGTTGGTTTCTAGCGAGTAATCGTCTAATTGTACTATAATTCATAATCACATAACGAGCTACCTGCCTATAAGTAAAACCCGTTTGGGTGTACAATTTTAAATATTTTAAACACTGGACACCGGAGTACATATTATTATAATATACACTGCACATTATTTACATAGCAAACTAGGAAGGTATTATAATATACATTCAACAATCAGACCTACCGTGTTTAGCACCACGACCTATATGCTTTTATCGCTGAAACCATTTTGGAACGTAGAAATGGATTTGCACTATTTTAGTTGTGATTTGTATTTTGTATTATTATATTGTCGCGAATCACGACCGCGACGGCGTGTGATAGTGAAAAAATGCTTGCGGTAGAAAACACTCGTATATTTCATTACCGGATGACGTTAAGTATTGGCACATGGAAAATGTCGTCATTTTTTTAATTATTTCGATTTTAAAACGTGCTGTTTCACTATAAATACCAATGGCAAACACGAACAAACATAATATATGATATTGCGGTTTGTTTTTTAATTTTATTTCAATGTTATACGAGCAGAAAAAGTATTTAAAACAATATGAAAATTAAATTTCTAAACATTCAAACAATATGCCTGAAATATTTATAAAACTTAAAGTATACTATTAAATTAGTCATCGCATTGTTATTCAGGTTATTATATATACCTTATGAAAATGTATTGTTCTACGCCTAATATGGTGTTTGGGTATTAATTTGAATTGTCTGACTTGTCACTTATTAATGACGGATCCAGCCGTGTAATATATTATATTATGAGAGTGTATGAGTAAAAAAATTCACTTTAACAAGTCCGCGTATCGCTTTATTCAGAACTTTCGAATGACGTACCCATAGAAAATATAACGAAACACGAAACTAAAATAAAAATATTCATAAAACATAATCGGGATACATATCCGCTTGCACTCGTAACTCGACATTTTCATAGAATAAAAAAAAAATACTCTAGTAATTAATACAAGCATACACTCCATAACTTCGTTCAGGGATTGACCGTATAAAAAACCGAAACCTCGTTGTCGGTGTATACCTTCGTTATATAATATGTACCTAAGTCCTGAGGTCCATGAGAAAATTAACATCACTGCAACGAAGACGTACATACAATTTGTCATCGATACATCGTAATAATAGTGCATTTTACTATACACGTCGACGTATAATTGCGGGAAAAAAATTCTATGAACTTGATCCCCTCTCAAGTCTCCGGAAGCGTGGGAAACTCGAAGACCGAGTGATTATTATAGTATAAGGAATATATAAGGATGAATCAAATCGGCTTTTTCGTTTTGAATCTCACTCCGCGTCTACTATTTGAAGAATTTTTTTCTCTCCGACACTGATTTATACCGTGATTTGTCCCCGTCGATTCTTTCTGATTCTTGATTCGTGTGTATAGATTTTCTACTTATGCAGGTATATCTAGTATCGGTTCTAAAAATATAATCTCAATTTATTTTGAAAAAATGCCAATTTTAAAACATAAACAAATTCTGTTTATTCATATATAATTTCGTCAATAAATAATAAAGTCTATATATTTTGTTATGATAAAATTGCCCTGTAAACTAGCAGCAATATATTATATAGACACGTAGACTATATCTAATATATAAAAATCTCGTGTCACAAAGTTTGTTACCAAACTCCTCCGAAACGGCTGGACCGATTTTCATGAAATCTTTTGTGAATATTAAGTAGGTCTCAGAAAGTGATGTAAACTATTTTCCATACCCCTAGGTGTAAAGGGTGGCTCACCATCCCTATTTCCCTTAGTCACGCCATCATGCGTGAACGGCTGGACCGATTTCGCTCAAATTTTTTTTTCAATTGTTCGTAATCGCCAGGAGATAGTTTTTACGAAAGAAAATTTTAGAAAAACACAACCCCGAAAAGTGCTCAAACAGGGATTTTGAGATTTACGATGGAAATATTTGTTTATAAATGGTTGCTATACCACCAATCTCTGTTTATTTATAAGGTTGTCAATGGTTACGTATTTATAACTATTATAATTAGTAAGAATATATTATCGTATACATATTTTTGCAAATAAATTTATAGAAAAAAAACAAATCTTCGGCACGGGCAACCGTCGTAATGTTTTTCATACCTAATTTTGATTTCACTCACTTACGCACATCATGGAGTCCGCAATCCACCGCAGGTGGATTGCCTACCCGATAATTTACTGCTCGCATTACTGTCCGTGATCTAATGCAGTGGATTGCCTACCTAGGTGGTTTAAATGCATGTAAATCGCTTCAGATCTATCTTAACTTAATATTTGGCTCAGGCAACGCTAGGTGGGACAGCTAGTTTGTTATAACAATCTCATATTATATTCATTTAACATTTCGATCTTCTGCCAAGAATGTTGCGGAAATGTAAATACTATGAGTAGGTGTTCAATAATATCACACGAGAATAAATTACAGTTTAATTGCTATCAAATCTAACCGGGGAATCGATAAAATTGTTGTACCTACCTATAACAATATTTGTATATATCATCAGATTTTGAATGTAATTCAAATTTATTCCTGCATATACGTACCTATTACACAACTCCGCGATAAAAGCCATAGTCCCCTCAGGCTCGGTCCCGCACTTCGGGAAATCGTCAGAAAATTATTTTTTATCCATAAATATATCAGCAACTTGCACATTGAAAATTTCAAACTCAAATGCTCTCGCGTGAATATATGCTCATATGCCCACTGCGTACGACATGGCATATTTTTAATAATACATAATATTGATATTAAACAATTGATAACTTTACAATTTATACACAACCACTTGATGTCAAGTACTATATGTTTTAAAATCAAAAACTGATAACCATTGTTGTTGACGTTTATTTTTCAGGTCAAAATAAAACAAAAATATATTGCATAGTTCCGAGTCCATATATTAATCTTGTACGTTAAATTTGCCTGGTCGCGGCGTGTACAATACACGACTTCACGGAAAACAAATCGACCCGTGTTGTCCTCATCTCCGTCCCACACACACACACCCGCGGTATATACCTACCTTTTTTTTATAACCGTAATGATAACCCGCGACCATATATGGGTATACACACACACACACAAACAAACGCGTGTATATATAATATTATTATCATTATTTGTTAAAACTTATATAATTTCTTTTACGTATCACATCGTAATATAAGCTCACTGGCATATCATTATTATTATTATTATTTACCATATTGTACACACACACACACACACACACATATACCTTATGTATAATACGAGTACCAGTCTTGTAAGACAAAATGCAACTGCGGAGTGTGCACGCGGCGTACCTCCTATATACAGAGTGATTCAAAATTTATATTACAGCCATTTTATCAAATATTCAAAATACAGAAAAACGTATGTGATACGGAAGTTTTTTAATCTAGAAACGCGTAAAACTATTTGTAAACTTTGTAAATTTTTACAACACATCTACCTCTTTTAGAGGGTGGATTTTAGAAACACAAACGGGAACCTACGCTTTTTTCGCAAATATTATACGGAGACATTTTTTTAAATGCACTTTAGTGCTTGAACTACATAAATCAATGTAAAACTCTGTGCTCGAGGATAGGTATTTAATGTTTTTATAAATTTCTAATGTCCCAAAACTCCCCTAAAATATTGTAAAAAATCATAAAATGCATTAATCATTGTAGACGTTTCTAAATCAAAAGACATTTGTGTCTTACATTTTTCGCTATTATTTGAATCAATAGAGTGGCCGCACATAAATTTTGAATCGTCCTGTGTACAGGTTCGGCGGCGAGGCGCGCCGGTCGTAGGGTTTGTCACCGCCGCCTCATAATGCGTTTTACAGCGATATAAGACGTATAATAATAATAATATCATAACGTGTATCATATACCCGTCGCAGGCAGGCCAGGTACACGCCGAGAGTAGTTTATATTGTAATATATTATTATTATTCGCGTTATTATAGCGACATCATTTATTGTGTTTCTCCAGCCCGGAACAATGGACGAGCGATGCTGAAGCGCACACGCCGCAATTGGGCCGCGGTCATTAACAATAGTCGACGCCGGGGCGTCGTCCGTTTCACGTACCCACATAAATACAAAATACAAAATAATGCAATGCCATATAACATAATATGTATATTATTATTATAAATTCGAAAACAGCGTTCGGTGGTCCGGCGGCGCATAATGTTATATTATAATATTATACGGGTACGTCCCATGGACGGGGCCTGTTGTCGCTATAGGGCAGGGACGGGCGACTATCAAAGTCACGATACGCAGATGGCCAACTTTAAGAACATAGTGGTCTCCAGCGCAGAGCACATAAAAGGTCATCACAATGTTTAAAATTCGAAACACGAAAAAACCAACGCTATTTGCCAACGCAACACGACGGATACTACTAGACTGATAAGTATTCATTGCCTGTGCTAGCTAAGCTTCTATAAATATACATTCAGACGTTCGATAAATAAACTGCAGCTCAATACTAAACAGTGGCGGCGCGAACTTTTTGAGTCTTTGAAGCAAATTAGATGACAATAATATTCGTTTTTCCGCTTTGATGTCTAACGACAAATCCGTAGGCCCTATATAGGTCGTAAACGATGACGATCTTAACAATATATTATATTAGGCGTGTTTTGGCGACGGCGGCGTTAACCCGGTTGCCAGAATATTATTCGCTCGATTAACCGTTTGGTTGCCGCCAAAACGTATTTCTGCATTATCAGTGGATTACCATTAACCGAGACTGTTATAACTTATAACGTAGTTTTTAAATAGTTGTTATAAGTCCGACAATCGCGAATTGCGTCAAAAAGACTGTTAGACAGTTATCAAACAGTATTGCAGTAAACAAATATCGCCGAAACAATTTGTTTGTTAAATTAAGTTACAAACCAAGTTACGTACAGCCCGCATCTCCAAAACACGCTAAATCACTTATCAGTATGCTATAATATGCATATACAGTCGACTCCGTTTAATAGAGACACCTGTCAATGGGGAAAATTCTTAAATTTCCAAAATAAACGTATGATCGTAGCATAAATATATTCATTGCTTATCTGGGCCACGAAACCGGACAACAATTATCCTAATTATTGGGACATTTTTGGAGTATATTAAACAAATTGTGATCAATGATTTGACAATATCCGGGTTATCGAATTCAATTTTTAGATTAAAATATGTATAATACGTACATATTGTGCGTGCGTTCAAATGTGATGTACTATTGATCGTTTTTATAAGAACATAAAAAAAAAAATAAAAAATATATGTACTTTTGAAATAAGTAGTGTATTTCACGTATGTGCCTACCTATTTCTATAAATTATTGATGTGCATATTTATAATGATGATAAAAGAATAAAGAACCAACACATTTTTTTAATCTCTCTTTTTTATTTCGGATTAATGTGGGACAACCGCTTTTTGGGACAAAAAAACCGCGCTACCGATGTGTCGTAATATAAAACGGAATCGACTGTATTATGTAACTATGTACCTATTATATAAAGTAGTGGCGTTCTTCGTCGGATTTACATAATTTGTTGGTAGGTTATAGATAAGTGCCCGTTTCGGAAAATAGCGTGCTTTTCGTCGCGTGCCTCGGCCACGATAATATGATAGAATAATAATAACATTATAATTTTTCATCCGCCGAAATCGCAGTTTTGGCGCTCCGGGGCCAAACCACAGGGCCGTCATGATATGACGTCTCGTCGAAAATCAACGTCCATCGTACGTAATCGGGCGTCATCGCGTGAACGATTTTTTTTTTTTTTCGAAGCTGGAGGTGCCGTGGAACGTGTCCATTTGAAAAAAAAATAAAAGCAACGCAATCTGTCGTCTTGCGTAAACGGTCGGTTGGCATATATGGAACGAAAACGCGTATGGGGGGTGGGGGGGGGCGGTTGCCGGGTTTGAACCTGTTCGACATCACAATGGCCACGGATGGAAACACATCATATCCATTAAGTGCAATACTATAATAATATTGCATAGGCACTGTATTTTGAATTGTCGTTTCTTTTAACGTTCCCATTCGTTTGGGTTTGTCAATATATTTGAAGACTTTTGTGGAACAGCCTCTTCTTCGATCAATATTTTATTAAACAGATTGATTCTCCGAGCATACGCACCCCGAACTTTTTCATTTAATAATACATTTATTTAAATTCTGATTTTCGGAAGTTTTAAATTTACACGGAAACCGTATCTTCAAATGCATTAGATTTTTTGTACAACTTAAAAAGTAGTCCCGTGTAAAGTGACAAACATTTGTTTTTCAAACGAGAACCCCATTTTCAACAGAAAATTATTAAGCTGACATTTTTCGACTTAAACGTATTAAAATCAAAATTCGAACCAATAATTTTTGAGTTATTTAACTTTGTGCACTAAGGAGAACGAGTCCACGACAATGGGTTGGGAAGATAGAGCTATGGAAATTTGAAAAATGTAGTAATTAATATTTACGATTTATGAAAATGGACAAAATATAATAAATACTAGATACAATATTACATGTATTTTACGGCGTTTTTCTTGGTTTTTCTAAATCGAGATTCCTGCGGGTGTCGAATGGGGTCGGCGTACGAAAAATAATATTATAAACATTAAACAAAGGGTTTCACCGCCGCCGTTTTTTTTTTTTTTTTACCGTCGGACGCCAAGCCTCGCCGGCACGTTACAATATCGTTATATTAAACGTACACCATAGATACTGCAGCTCATCGCGTACGGTTTCTTGTCTATTATTTTTTTTTAAAAAAAGTTTTTTATCGCGCATACAATATATATTATACCGGATGATCCTTTAAACGCGTCCTTGAGTGCACGACGTATAGGCACGTCGCGGTAATAATAATAACGATATTATAATCACAGCGTAGCAGAAGGATGGTAGAAAAAAAAAAAAAAAACGTGGACGCCGTTTATTTTTACGCGCATAAATCACGAACGAGAGCGCATACGTATCACAATAATATTATACGCGACCACAACACGCGCGCGAGAAGAACAACAAAATTGCGTTTCGCAGGACGGCGGCGGGCTTAAAAATGTATGCCTGGGTATGTGCACACGCGTATAACAATATCGTAACACATAAATCATTATTGTAATATGCGCGTAGCTCGGTTTTAAGTAGGTATACAGCACTCCGTGTATGCGATCGCTCGACGAAACCGTAGAAAATAATGCATCTATACATAATAATGGTTTCTTGTATCGTCTGCGTAAATCGATACCCATAGGTAGGTACCCGTGGGTACACGATAATAATATACCTGCCTAGGTGTGTTACGGTGTGATGTTGATGGGTATCTCTAAACGAGGCGACCGCGAGGTATTTGATTTTTAGAAGGATATAGGTATCATGTTATAAATTTGGGGTGTAAATATTTACTGTATTTTGTTTTTCTGGCAAAAGCATTGACGACGAGATCGATTACGTTTATCACAGTCGTTTTCTATAATATAATATAGTTTGTCTTCTAATAAAGCCAAAAGTTGAGCACGACGCTGAAGACCGCGAGAGTCTTATAATATAAGTGTTCTTGTATATAAGTCTCGTTTTAAAGCATTTAAGAATTAATAATAATGTGTAGATAACTATTACTACAGTACCTATTTTTATACATATTAAAATTGGAAAATTGTAAATGTTATAATAGATACTGAACGACCAGAGTTTAGATTTCTTTTCCCAAATAACTCAGCTTTACATATCATTTTATTAGTTCAAAAAATACTTCTAACAGGCGTTATGCTGGTTGGATTTTAGCCACGTTCCGCGGTGACCTTTGCGCAACACATTTTTTATGTTTTTGACGTATAATAAATCAATTCATCGAAAAGATTTAACGATCCATACCAGGTAATGCGATAAACTATGGACCGCCCATTAAACAGATAGACTTTTTGAGATGTTGTAGCAGCACACTTGTTAACACCGCAGATGCCATTAAATTTCATTAATGACACAATCACGTGGTTTTTTTTTTTTTAAAACTAATTTATGCGTACCAACACACATATTGTATTATGATCGTCTACACGACGCCGAGTTATCGATCAAGTCAATAATTATAATAATATACTAAAACAATATTGTATTGCACTCTGTTCGTATAGATTTATTGTCAAAGGTCGACGCCACTGATTATTGAGAAACGAGCCATAAAATATGTTAAATTTTAAGTTTTTCATCAGACCAACTATGCATGTATGTAATATTATGTATAGGTTTACCAGAGTATTATCATGATTAATATTATATGCGATCGTATTGTATGTGGTATGTAAATTTAAGTCTTGTATACGCGTGACTTTTGCCGTCGTAAATCCTCACAAGTATCATCGTAATATTATATTATTATGTATAGCATAAATTGATGACCATGGGAAATTTCTTGAAAATGTTTCAAAATCAAGAGTATACAAACGAATAATTGGGCGAAAATAATAAAAAATAATTTAAAATGTTTACTATATCAACGTGGCAATATATTAACAAATAAATTCAAGTGTTCAAATATTTCATTTTTATAATACATACATTTCAGAAATTGTTCAAAATTAAATTTATGAAATTTACTGGTCAGCCTTGTCGGTGAAATTCCTAAATAATTTACCAAATTAATTATATATTATATAATATCAAGTGTTTGACAGTTTCCCGGAAAAAGTGTGGTCTTCATTTGAGAAACGGCAGTTTGTACTAATCATACTTCGTATCGTCCACGAGACACTTTTCTAAAATTTGTTACAAAAAAAGGAATTTGGAAACATGTATTATGCATGTATTTAAGTATAGGTTTTTGAAAAAATCAAAATTTGCGTTATCCTTATCAAATAAAAATAAATGGGGCGAGTTTGGTGTAGTCTGTCGAATCGCCTTGTAGGAGTTTTGGGTTAACGCGCGCGCGTATATATTCATCGATTTCACATCATCTCGCATATATCGGTCGTAAATGTACGTTTCGTTTTGAGGACTCAATACAAACCTAACCCATATAACTCGTGGAAATATTCGGGAAGTCGCTGCAGGTTCGCGGGGTCGCGGGTTTATACCGATCTTGCTTTACCTCGACCAGTCTTGTACGATGATGAGACCAGTGTTTCCTAACTGGTGTTCCGCGGAATCCAAATGTTAATCGTGAGCCGCAGCGCCAATAAGGTTCCGCGAGGAATTTGTGACTATGGAAATATTGCAATATCCTCGTTGAATCAGCTGTCTTTGAGACAACGATAGTCGTTAAATTCTGAGTTCTGATATGTATGGGTAGCCGCAGTGGCACTCAAGACATGTTTTTCAGGTGTAGCATGACATAATTTTACCCACCCAGCCCTTCCAAAACTCAAAATTGATTGGTCTGTTTTTTTGGTTATATCAACTGTGAATATTGGTAAATATTAATAAATGAATGAACAGGTACCATTATAGAGTGATCAAGTGACTAAATTTAATCATAAAAGTGACCAAAAAGTGACCTATATAAGTATTTGTCCTGACAGCTTTCTGTTACTAAACATCGTTCTTCCCTTATTTTCAATGTGTGGTGCCTGTTACGCCTAGTCATAGGGTTGAGCGTCTCCATTAATAATACGTTGTGCAATATTCATTAACACAATAAAACTTTAAAAACCGTTCTTGCTGGCGTTTTTTTTTTTTTTTTTTTGTATACAATAAACTATAAAAATGGAGGTGTCGCAAAACGCGTCTCTGAAAAGGTTCCGAGAGCAAAAAAAGTTGGGAAACGCTGCGCGATAGACACAAGTCCGTTATTGTTATACTGCAGCGTGTGTGTTACTGCTGTGCGAAGTGTAATAAGAACATCCCTGCACACATCGCTCATGATAAATAATGATAATGATGATAACAACGATAATATAAATAATAATATAATAACATAGCGGTGAACCAAATCGCGCGATTAACGAAATCGTTCAAGTGTCCCGTTTTAAACCAGAATTTTTTTTTTCGTTCTTTTCAAAAACACAAACGCCAATAGCTCGATCGTGAGTCGCATTCGTAGGTACGTGCAAAATTCTTCGGTATGGAGGTTTTCGTCATGTATACGAGTAGGTGTAGGTACGTCATGTGTAAAACCCGACTGTGAATCGTGTCCGTAATCGTAATGATTATATTAAAATGTGTGTAAGAACGTCGACGAAGCGAATTAATGCAACATATATATATATATATATATATATTATATTGTACGTGATCGGACAAAAGCTTACGTCATAATATTATCGAGGACGCGTGTGCAATGTATCTGCAAAGTGAAGAGTTGGTGTTTTAAATTTTACTACTTTGCACAGTTTGACTCTTTTTTCCTTCGATAAGTGAATATTCGGATAGACTTCATACATGAGTGCATATTTAATGCACATTTTTGTTGTCGGCATAACTATATTGCTTGTAAATATACCAAAAATGTACTGTGTACAATAATTTTGGAATAATAATAATGATATAGTTGTTTTTAAATAAAGTAATACGTATAATAACTGGGACTGAGATTTAAATGCTCTAAAAATTCTAATTAATGCACTAAAATATTCTTTACTCTTAATAATTTTGGTGTAAATGATATTTGATAAATTATTAAATAACTTGAAAAGGACCATAAAAATGTTTTACAGACAGAACTGATCATTTTGGACTTCTTTTATCTGAAAAAACAATTATTTCCATACAGTTTAAAATTATTTTTTAATAATTTAATATGAGAACCTACTTTATAGTTTGTTAAATTTATATGAAAACTATGTAAAAATCTTAAAATACAATATCAAATTCAAATTTTGGATTCAAAAACACCAAAAAATGCGCTTAAAAATGAAAAAAAGACCTTAAAATATAAAATTGTCAAAATATCCAAAATAAAAACTTCTTATTCTGATTCAAAAATATATGAGACGTATATTATGTTATAAACCGAGCATTGCGTAGTTAGCTTTGGGGAAACAACGCAAAGTACATCGAAATTCCAGCCTTAATAATTACATATTAACTATTTTTGGGAGAAAAAAACTATAGAATAAATGTTAATGATCGGTCATAACTAGTGTAATATTAATGTAAATTAATTTATATTACTTATAGTATATTTAAAATATTTTTTTATGATTAACAATTATTTATTATAGACTAACACAAACCAAACAAATGTCTTATGGTGAGGCGCACACACACACACACACACATATATATATATATAATATAGTTAAATAATATTAACCAAATTAATTGTCATAAAAAAAAATTCAAAATTATTAGAAAATATAATATGCATATAGTTTTATGGCACAATTATTATTATTTTCGCCAAATACATTTGACGTTATTTTTAGAGTATAAGACCACTACATACTACTTATACATGCTAATATAACACTAAAATAAGCAATAACCGTGATATTATGTTCGTAACTACATTACGCCGTGTTCGCGTCGCGTATCATTGCCTTTTTCGTATTTATCAAGCAATTATTTAAATGGTTAAGAATTATAATAATATTGTATGCGCATAATATTAAATGGACGGACTATCGATTCTATAATACGTTTAGGTAAATACGTATAATATTATAATACGAATTATATTATTCACATGCATATTAAATATTAATATAAATGTTTAATAATTACACTGGCACGACGTATTTCGTTTGACGAGAGATAATTAAACATGTACCTATGTATGGATCAGTGCAGACGTTTTCGAAAACTATAAAGATTTCATGCCTACCTACTAAATAAACAGCTCAACAGCCGCCCGCGAACTACTTACGAATAATAATAATAATAATAATAATAATTATATACAGCCGTCGTCGTCCGTAGGTTATCTTTCGGCAGTTGTTTACACATCAAATGATACCTATACACAGGTATAAGGTTAAAAAAAAAAATTGTTTAATATAATATTTATATTCAATTATAACTTTTATGAACGTTACCAGTTACCTATATATGTGCGTAACGTTAGGTAACAAAAATCGGTCGTGTTACGTCATCGCGCACGGATGTATTATAAAATAATATAATATTTGATGTAAAAACCGTCTGCGGCCATTTCCGTCCGAGGAAATCGAATTAATACGAAACGAACGGACACATTAAAATACTATGGTTTTTTAATTCTCCGAATCCCTCGGATATTATGATAATCAGTTCTACATTATATTATTATTATGATTCCGTCATATTCTTTGATCTCGCATGATATGATATTATACGGAACTTTGGACACGTAAACTGGAAAAAAAAAAAATTAACGAGATTATATTATTATAATATTTAGAATAATATTATTATGAAGAGATTACGATTCCATTATTTATCGTCGCGTTTAACATATAATGTACGATAACAGTATTATTGTTGAAAATCAAACGGCGCCGACGACGACGGAGCGTATATATTAAATTTTTACTGTAAAACAGTATTCCGTGTGTTTTTCACGCAGTCCATCACATTATTATTATTATTATTTAATGTGTGCATTATCGTACACTTAATTTTTTTATTTTTTAGTCGGACGACCGCGCGCACAGGTCTTCTAAAAGCGTTCCATTTCGGGCGCGCGGTCGTCCGACTAAAATATAAAAATATTAAATGGAAGGCTTTTAGAAAACCTGACAAAAATATAGCAAAAGTACAATATTGAAAACAGATATCGTTCAAACAACAGTAATGATTGTGACTGTCGGACACAATATTTGAACTACCTATATATTATATACTCGTTTACAGTTCGAATACAATAATATTGTATCTATTCATATATAACATTAATTGTTAAACCATGTGCTTTTCAAAAGTGACTTTGGCAATTGTTGTTTAAATACTATTTACACTGTAATATTATGTACTTATCTGTTATAATATAGTATTTAGTGTTTTTAAAAACAAAATAGTCTAAGTAAGCACTAAATATACTTTTAATTTTTTACCCAGTGACTAACATCGTGAAGAAACTTTTTATTCGTTTCAAACAGTAGGATGACTGGTCGAACGAATGTTTTCAACGGCTGTAAAATTCATTAATGCTCCGACTATAGGACCATCATAATCTCGAAAAAATTAGGCTTTTGAAAGACAGCATCAAGAAAATAAAAATAATAATTTTAATAATAAGATATTATTATATCATATATCATATGTAGGTAATAAATTTTATCAATTTATTTTTCAAATTTATTTAGTATCTATCATGTATTTTGCATTTTATACAATTTTGAAAGTATTTTGTCCATCTCCGGTCATCGTAGTCTTGTACTCTATTATTGTTTATGTTGTATAACGTGTGTAAAAATAGCATAGTTTAAGGACATTTAAGAACGATTAATAAAAACCGACGGAGGTTCATCGTTTTTACTCGTCGTTCAGTAAAATATTTTTACATCTTGAACTCTTGAAACCTCTCGGAACATATTTTCTTTTTAACTACACCGTAATAACCATTATAGTATTAGCTAGTTTGTAGTATATGATGATTGCGTTTGAGAATTTAAAAACGTATGTTATAGTTCATCGTCTACTGTGAGAATTCGATATCCCAAACGCGATCACTCTTCACGCCGATACATCTAGTTAAACGTGTTCCAATATCTATTTTAAACCACGTTTGTTGTTTTATAGAACATATTTTCAACAGGCGTATCGTAGAGGTAAGTATATAATACGAGTCAAGTGTAAACCACATCGACGCGAGCGCGTGTGAGCCGGAAAACGCACGACTAGGGCTCCGCATCCGGCAGAACACCGTAATAATAATATATTTTTATGTTTTTTTTATATCGCATGTGCATCATTACTACTATGCCGGTGATATCTGTAATAATATGTATGTCTTTTAGGTGGTGCGACCGCCCGGTGCATTATGGTACGTGTTTGAAGTGCGAATGACGCGCGTATTCTCGCCGGTATATTGTGTATAGGTGTAATAATTTTTTGCGGAATTATTGTAGGTAGAACCGAATGGAAAACAAAAAAAAAAAAAAAGTCCCAAACAATAACTGAATAACAAAGACAATAATAATAATATTGTTATTATTATAATGTGTAATTTTTTAGTGTAATTTGTTGTGAACAAAACGCGGACGCCTTATTTGTATTCCGCGCGCCGAGAATACTCTGCGTGTCCGGTGCGTTGGTTATTATTTTTTTTAACGGTATTCGCTCACAAAAATAATACGAACAAGTGATGTGATATTATTACGAAAAAAAAAAAAATGTATAATACAATACGTGCTCGTTTTTACCGCCATCGCGTCCACAGCCTATGTAAAGTCCACCGTGTACCGCTGTTTCAAATTGGAAACCTATCGAAAACAATAAATCCAAGTACGAAACGAGCGCCGTTACAATTATATTATACACTGCGGGCTATTATTTTCGTGAAAATATATGATTAAAATATTATTACACGCCATCCTAACCCGAGAGCCCTGCAGTTCACGCAGTCGACTGCTATTATAAATTATAATATGTCTATCTGCTGCCTTCTATATTATTATATTGATAAACATACGCGACAATGGTTTAATTCCGATTGTAAGTATTTAAAGTTCAAATTTTGACCAAAATTCATCAAAATCTTGGTTGTTTGCAAATCAGTTTGTGGTTAAAAATTTATAAAATGCTCAATTTTTATAGCCAAAGATTAAAATTTAAAAAAAGAGGTTTTCTGCTAGTAGTTTATAGTGTAATCAAAACATCAAAAAAATATATTAACACGGTTGTTTTTCATAGACGTTTTAAGTTAAAATTTGAACGAAATTGGATATTTAAATGAAGAATAACGATGTTAGTTATCTTTTATTTAAACATCTACGCAGTCGACCGCTACAATAATATTATGCCTATCTGTCTTCTATATTATTACCTACCTATGTCAACAGACGTGACAATGGTTTAATTCTGATGATTCAAAAAAAATCTCTAACTTCAGATCTTTCTATACCTACTTATCACTTATTGCTTATGCACGTCATTTTTAGGATATGAATGTTATAAAATGTTTTATAACACGATATCCGTATAAATATTTGAATAGATACTTTAATAATAGTTCTGTAGCTTACATTTTTTTTTTTTTTTTGTAATGAAAAATCCGATTTTTAAAATTCAGTTTTTGAAACTTCAAATTGTTTTGTACAGGGTCTACTCGACATGATGTATTTACAATGCGCGCGTGTCTTAACGACATAAAAAAAGAAGAAGAAGGAAATGATTAAAAATAGTATCCACTCGATTTCGGCAAAGGGGAATATTATAAGAAGGAGAGTTTTCAGATATAGCGCAGACCGTTTTTATCAAAATGAACCTAACCGCGATCTTCGTATAAAAATAATACGACATGAAGTTTCATTAAGATTGACGGCAATGTGTGTTTTTTATTGCCAAAAACAATAAATATCGACAAATTTGTTTTTAATCATATTATATAATATACAAATCGTATTAATCATTTTATAAACAGTTATATTATTTACTGCTGGAAGCACACGCAGTGTTTTCTTTTTCTATAGTTTTATGAATATTTCTCTACTCAGCGTTCGATAGCTTATCGACAGTTAACGTTTACATTTCAGGTAAAATAATTGAAAAATGTATCTTATAAAAGTTCCGCTGCAGCTTAATATAGTTAACTATTATTGGATCGGTGTCGTATATATCAGGTTTATTATATGTACAGATTGTTGTAAGTACGCGGACAAAATTATCTGCACTTACGTGTTATTATTTTTTTATGATCGGTTCATTAGCATAATATATGTATACGATAAAGCAGTATGTTCGCCGTACGCGGTAATTATAATTTTATGTTATTAAGTCGGTGACATTGAGTTCGTAATACCACGATAATTTGAATTTAAAATAAAATGTTAAATACGCTTTTTACATGACAATAAAAATAATAATAATATTGTGTTATAAGAAGTGAATATTTATTCGTATTTGCGAGCCGGTAAATTTTTTATGAACATTCAGTCGTCCGTTATGTTTGCAGCGGTTACACGAGATACGTCGAATCGCGAATGAATAATATAATAATACAAAGTGGAAATAAAATATGGAAATGTGTGGGTATAATAATTAAATGATTTAAGTTTTTAATATTTTTCTGTAAACATATTATATGTATACATACAAAATGCATTGGCTGTTGTATAGTTTGTTAAATATTTAACTGCCGACCAAATACGCCCTAGATATGATAACATTTTGATATTTGCATAGATAAAATAAAATATTATTATAATTTATTTATTTATTTATTTTGTCAATAACAACGATGTACATTGGTTAGTTTTACAAAATGTGACAAATGACATCTCCCCAATAAGCCATGGATGTACAAACAATAAAATACAACTATATATTACTATATCATTTTAAATAAAAAAATACATTATAAAATATATAAACAACAAACATTATCATATTTTAAGGTTGTATTTAGACCTAAAGAGTTTAAAAAACGTATTAAATGTTTTTTGTTCAACGTTTTAAGACGATTAATTATATTAATATTAAATTATCCGCGCGCTAGGAAATTCCAACAACACAATAACAATTTTTTTGATCGAGTAGAGTATTACAATTTTTTGAATTTAGATTTGATAATTGTTTAGATTTAATACCACGTCCATGCTGCATAATAGTGTAATAGCTCCGTTTTTAATAGTTGGATGTAAATATGTTTTAAATATATTATAGTCCATTTAAATTAGGAACGCGAGCGTGCCTCTATGTGTACGTATACATTTTCCGCATCGTTTTGCATTTGATTTGATCAATCGGCAATATAGAGGATCGACTCGCTTACTCGACCGTGTAAATAAATAATACGATACTGGAAAAATATAGAGAACCGCGCGCATGGCCACAGGGTAAATAAACACACAAAAAAGAGGGTGTAAGAGGCCCGTGCGTTCGAGATATTCCGAGTCCAATAATCTTGCGTTGCTGTGTGTGCGCGCGTATACGTGCATATGATATTATAATATTATTCGTGTGAACGAGTTTAATAGCGCATAAAAGTATATATAGTCGTTGTTTTTTATTTTTTTTATTATTTATTCTGTGTGCTCAACGGCGTCTCGTGGATTTGTTCTGATGATTATCTGTAAAGACACGAAACCCAAGAAACGGACACGTTCCATTCGGAGACGTACCTACGTATTATATATACTTGCACACCCGTGTGTGTGTGTGTGTGTGTACGCGTATATTTGGGTACGAACGGTATATATCGACAGGTGTGTTTCCGAAGATTTTTATTACCTTCTGGACGCGTTTGTTTTC
Source organism: Pentalonia nigronervosa (assembly GCA_014851325.1). Classification (NCBI taxonomy): domain Eukaryota; kingdom Metazoa; phylum Arthropoda; class Insecta; order Hemiptera; family Aphididae; genus Pentalonia; species Pentalonia nigronervosa. The sequence continues at coordinate 38,900 of JACXSJ010001522.1, forward strand.
GGAGATAATTTGTAAAAATTATACGCGTGACACTAAAATCATAAATTATATTGTTTATAGCTAAATGTATTATATGTGTATAATATGTTTCAGTGTTCGGTGTTTTTTTTTTTTTTATTAGTAGGTAAACACGTTTCTCGTTGAAACCGAAAATCGTACCCTTCGAAATATGTATATCATTATATTATGCCGCTCGTTATTTGGAAACCTCGGACCGCCGTTACAAAGCTAGTGCGTAAAACAAATCTATATGTAATGTTATACCTATATATATATATAAAAACAAATGTACGTTTGTATCGAGCTTATAGACTTGGAAACTATACTGAACCAATTGACATCAAATGTTGCAAACACATTTCTCGAGACTCGGGAAATGTTCATAGCATTGTTTTTCGACCCCTAAGGCAGTGTTGAGCATAATAAGATAAATTTATCTAAATTAATTATCTTTTATCTTATATATATAAATTTAAAAATGTTTATATGATGTGCCATTTTAGATAAATAATTCCGTCATATTAACCAAATCATCTAGATAAATAAATTCTTATTCTAATAGTTGACTATTTTTTATTTTATAGATAATTGTGTATAGGTACAATATTACGTACAATAAGGTTAAAAGTATTGTATTTATTTCTGTGTAATTATAAATCACTATTAAATTAAAAAAAAATTATCTTTTTATTTATCTAGATAAATTTACAATTATCTTTTATCTTTATTTTTTTATTTTAACGTAATATTATTCTCTATTTAGATAAAATTATACTCAATCGTCTTTATCTTTATCTAGATAAATATTTAATTATCTTTGCTCAACACTGCCTATAGGTTGCCATATAGGGTGGCTCACACATAAATTGTGTTTTGGCTTACGAAAATCGAATATTTTTTTAGTTATATGTAATAGGGTTACCATTAGTAGTTTCAGAAATAAAAGAGATTTTTATATTATGTATATAGTATATTATAAATTGCATAAAAATGAATGTATGCTTGCTGCTGTATCTTATTTACTCAAAAACTATACTCGATCGATTTTTACGAAAACTTTAAATTTCTCTTAAAGAATCAGGAAAATGTAGAAAGAAATCTACATATCGTTCGAAATTTTACCAAGTGTTATATCCAATCCGCAACAGGTGGATTGTTCATCTCGGTCAAATTAGTTCACAAAGCGAGATACACCAAAATCAAAATGCAACTTATATATATATATGTATAGCGCCATATTTTAAATTTGTTCATTTTCTTCATTGGCGTTGTCGGGTTATACAGCTATAGTTATATTATTGAGTGTCACAACACATTGGATTCACGCGCTTCTAAGCACATATATAATATTACAATAAATATAGCATTGCGACTAAATAATTTACAATCTGAGGCGGTGAGTCTTCTGCCGGTTTATCGATTGAATTAACTTCACGCATTCGCGAACCGAATTATATACATTATATTGTATCGTCTTCTGAATCTATATGATATTATATTTGGTAATGTCGACGGGGTTTTTTATGTTTACAACTCGTGTACGGGGTGGGATAGCGTGACGAGAAGCAGGATCCGCGAGCGTCCGTTGAGATGGTTTCCTACTTCCGGGCGATTTATTTGAACCAATACCGAGACAAGCACGACCGCGTGTGATTATTATTGTTACCGCGTCGCGAGCTCAATAAGATAATATTAAAAACACGAACGAACCCATATCCAGACAGCGCGTGATTAATAAGCACCGCAGTAAATGTCTCAAATGACTACTATTATATATGGGCTCGGAAGATTCGAATGATCAAAATCGACAATGGCGTGGGTCGTGTCGACGGCTGTTCGGCTATCACTACACGATTTCTGCAGATACGCCCGGACTGGATCGAATCAAGGAACATAATATTGCAGTGAGACAGAACCAAAGAGAGCAATTATTCGTTTTGGAAAATTGCGCAGGAACCTATTTCGGACCGTCGGGAAAATGTACGCGACGGACGCGTGACAGCTCGGACATGTCGCCGAATCGATTTTTGACCAAAAACCTGATCGGACTCGTATATTTTTTTCATGTACTGTGACCTGACCACCACCTGTGAACGGACCGGACTGTACAGAGATCTATGTGTAACGCGTAAGGTTTGTTATATATGGAACTGATTCCTTCTACATAAACAGTCGAATCTCGAGGAGAATAAAAATAAATTCGACTTGTGTATTTTTAGAGTTATATATATATTCAAACACGACTTAAAATCACATTGAGGAGCAAAAAAAAAAAAATTCGTGTCAGTATATGGTAAAAAAATAGCCGCGGTTCTGTACCAAAATAACTCGTTACCTATAATAACATGATACGATGATCGTGCGCTGCTTGAAGTATAATATATTATATTCGTCCGATAAAAAAAAAATATAATAATTATTTATAATATCTGCTGTATGGGGAGGGGAGAGGGGTGTATTTATAAATCGGACTGGCCTCGTCCTCTCATATATAACGGGGATTTAGTCGGAAGGGGATGACGGCATATAATATATTATATTATACTATAAATATCGCGGTCGTTTCAATTCGCTTGTTCCCCATCGTTTCAGCCATCTTATCTGTTGCAGTCGTGCATTATATATATATATATATATATATTATGTTGGTATATGCGAGAAAAACGACGATAGATGCATATATTGTGTAGAGGTATATGGTATTGTATAATATACGCGTGTAATATAATATCGTAATCTTTCGCCGTTGCTGCCAACCGATTCGCGGCGGCGGAAACGACGTCTGTGTCGACGACGAGGAGGAGATGGAGGAGGGAAGGATTTATCGCAAAGAATTTCCGAAAGAAGGAGCAACAATTTGTCAACCGGCGGCGGATAATAGCGCAACACACATACATATACATGCGCGTCAACCTTTTTGGCCCATTGTTCCTTCGGCGGCATTGAGCGTTCGTATACATAATATACATATATATATATGCAATATAATGTTCGTATAAGTATAATATAACATGTATATAATAATATATATACGTGTGCGAGTTGTACACGAGGAGGAGGAGAAACGTCTAAATCGTAATGGCATTATATATTATCATTATTATTATTGTTATTTACTTCATCCGTGTCCGAAGACCACACCCGGTGCCGCCAGAGGTGTGAAATGTGTTTTGTACAAACAAGACCCGCGGCGGCGGTGACGACGACTACGACGACTACGACGACGATCGACCGCCATGACGACGACAACGACGACGGATCTCCCCGTGCGGCGAGGCTGCAGTAGCGACGAGCGAGGAATCCGACGGTCGTAAAAAAAGACCGCCTCGACCGGCGGTCGGTGGTCGCGTACCGGGAAAAGGAAGGAATTTCGGCGTATATTTCCACAACACAAAATAATATCCCTCAAAATAAATTATCGTCACGTTCGGAACGCGAAATTTTCGGCCGAAGCGACGTGCCGCGACCTTTGGCGGTTACAGTCAAAGCCCCCGAAAGTCTCCCGCGGCGCGCCCCTTATTCCGGATTCGCGAAAACCAACTCGCTCGTATTCGTGTAACGGTCTGCATGTGTGGTGGGCGGCGTGTTTTATGATAATATGTGTCATAAATTTATATGATCAAATTCTATGTTGTAAAAAGCCGATTGGCGTTAGTTGTAATAAATAAAACGATCAGATCGATCAGTGCTGTGCTGTGGTGGACAAATAAGAGCCCCGACGTTGACGCGGTGTGGTGATGGCTTCTATATATTCCACAAAGCGAGGTGTATTTCACTGGCACCAGCACCTCCAAATTCGGACCGAGAGCTTTCGTTTGTGCTTGAATTTCTTCGTTTGTGTTGCAATCCCTATTATAATAACCCTTGTAACCCCCGAAGGATTGCAGCACAAACTTTGAAATTCGAGTATATAAGCCACCACAAACAAGAGATCTTGATTTGAATCCAAAATTCAGAGGTGCGGCTCATAGGGACTGACTCGGTACACAGGCTGTTGTCTGCTGCAGCGTCGAGCATTACTCAGATGAGATTTGCAGTCCGTATAAACGATAATAATTGTATCGTTTTTTACCTGGAAGTTGATAGTATTTCGTTTTATTCGTTTATGGGCGACTCACCCACATAACTCATATTATACACTACAGCGGTAACTACACCTTTTTACACACATTTCAATACTCTTAGGCAGAGTTTTCCAAACCGTTTACAAAACGACCAGTTTTGGACAATTTTTAAATTACAACGACACACAGCATACTGATGATTGGTATTTTTTGGTTGCTTCATTGTTGATCGATATCGTTGCGATAATTTTTTGTGTGATAGCGTTGTGGTGATACTGGTACACTCGTAATCGTCTTAAAGTCCGAGACATTCAAGTTTCAAGTTTATGACACCGCTCGCGGTCAACGGACAATTCTTCAATTCCAATATAAGCAATGTCGACGTTAAGGCGGTTACGCACTTCTCTCGAGCAATAACAACAACTTTGTCAATGAAACACGGGCAAATAATTTTTTTTTTAAATCTTAATCAAGTAAAAATGAAATAAATTACTGTCTTAACAATGTTGACAACGATTAACCCTATCGTGCTACATAATTATATGTATGTGCTGATATGATTGTTTTTAATTAAAAAATAATACCAAAACTGCAGTAGATAAATATTATGGAACGTTCGTTAATTTATGTATATAGATTTGGTGTAGCTACTTAGCAGACATCTTTAATTGTGTCGGATTACGGACAAAATACTATGCGAATTAATTATTACACTATTATAATATATTACAATATCGTGTTAGATTTAAACCGCGCGAAAATAGCTTTTCAGATATACATCTTCTTGCAGATGTCCGGTGGCGACTGCAACAACGTTTACGGGTGTATATTTTTTAAATTGAATATTAAAAAAGAAAACCGTGTGCAGGACACGCGGCCTAATATAACAAAACATGAAGATAAATACTCGTGGTTGAGCGGCCATGTAGAAAAATCGGAGCAAACGTCTCGCGCCGCACGAACCAGCTCACATGCAGGTTACGTCGGCCATTATGGATTTTCATGACGAGAAAGTGTAATAATATAAGTTTAATTCGCGAAAAACACATCATACGTACTGCACAGAGTGATTCTTTTAACGGCGTACATTCAACAGGAGTCGAGTTTTTTTTAAAACAAAATTTTAAATGTTGTCCCGACAATTTATAATATTATCATTATAATAATTATACCCTCAAAATATGCTTCTCGGTCGGTTCACTTTTAATTTCCTTAACGGTAACCCAAATTTTTACACGCGTACCGCCTTTACGTCATATAGTTATTATAAAGTAAAAAAAAAAAAAAAATGTATATTTCTGATGTACAGACACAAAACATAAATAAATATACTAAAACGTGTTAACCTCTTGTCGATATAAAGCAGTTGCTTGCTATACATACCAATTATTCACTTCTCGTGTTGCAGCGAAACTTTAAATGTTAACGAATTAAATTTGTGAAACTATTGGTATTGCGCCTGAAATATTTTCAAAACGAACATTAGTTCGACAAAATAATAATAGTTGGCACACTCAAAGCAATACTAAAGTTTAATATTGAAGTACCTATATTATTTATACTATATACCGACGTGGCGATGTGGTGTCAAAACAACCATAATAATATGTATACGCCTTGTACGCAGGGCCGTCCTCGGAATTTGTGAGGCTCAAAGCAAAAATAATTTTTGAAACCGATTTTCCGATTTTTTTTTTTCGAACTCGAGACCTCAAATCCAAGCAGAAAGCGCGTGGCCCGGGCACTCCCCCTTTCCCGTCCACAGGTCGGCCCTGCTCGTACACATATAATAATTATTATTCTTTCGCCGCAGTCGTTATAAACGACACACGAATTATTATCATTATTATTACAAATATATAATACGCCCGATACGCACACATATTCATATCGTTAAAGCGTTGTGTTATCGGTGCCGTGCCCGCCACTGAAAACAATCGCCGCTAAAACGGTCACAATTGCGCGTGTGCAGTTTGTACACCGATATATTTTACGAGACGAGCAAACCCGGCCGGGGTTTGATAATCACGGCAATAATTGTCTGTTGCCTGGATCGTAAAACACCGGATCGCACTCAAGACACGAGTCAGGTCGTCGTCGTCGTTTTCATAATTCTCCGCCCAATGACAATGGCCGAAATGCATAATTAGTCCGAGCAGCATAGTGTATACAGTTTAATTATAGTACACGCATTATAGTGCTGTTATATACCCATGCACACGGGTTAAGTAAAAGCGTCTTTTAAACACGCCTTCTCGTGTCGTATAACGTTATATTATAATTTTTTTTTTTTTTTTTTGCCCGCGCGAAACATATGACGATTAACCGTATAAAATATCGTTTTAGAGCGATCCAATTGTTTGCGGGCCACACCGCAGTGTATATTGTGACGAATAATATTATTATAATGTTCGTGCGTTGCACAACCGCTAGAGAAGACGCTTCGATTGGGTCTCGTCGTTGCGACACGTTGTGACGATGTACGGAATAGGTATGCGCGCCCGGTAATAAAAAGAAAATAATAGAAATTAATAAACAATTAGTCGTTCATCGGTGTCACGATCTGAAATCGTATTATGTAACACCGACGATATGAATATAATAATATATTATGTACATGTTATCGCCGTAGGTATATATATTTTTTAAAAACAATTAGCTATACAATATTGCAGTGAGCATTCAACTGTACGCACCTATATATGTAGTCGCGAGTATCGAAATCGCTTCGTTTCGTTGTTTTTTTTTTTTTGTTTTTGTTTTTAATTATCCGATGATGATCTAACTATTTATTATTTTGTCACATGACGACGGTGTTATAATTATTAAAATAATATTATACATTGTGCGTATCTACTATATAGTTATAGGCACAATATATAAAAAGACACAAAGTGATATTCATCGAGTATTTCTTAACCTCCGTTTTTCTGAGATTATTTTCTACTACTTAAGGATGTGGCCTGTGACTTTTTACCACAAATAATTTAGTGAATATTTTTTTTCTCCAAACGTTGATGTTCTTAATTTAAAATTTGAACGAGTAGTTTTCAGTTATTATATTGTTTCTACTCAGGGTAATAGTCTTTAAAAACGTTTTGAATAATAGAAGATTTATGGTATCTCCGTAGGACCCTATAAGTAGTATAAAATATTTTAAGACTTTGAAAATATAGTCTTTAAATATATTTAAAAATTCCAAAAGTTAGATTTCGAACAAGTGCGCCGTCGTTGACGAAGAAAAAGGAGGCGAGAATGGTCGGCTATGAATCAGCTTGTATAATATATATAAATGTGCCGTGCATGGTAAGGCAGAGTTTCGGCCGTGCTAATTTGTTAAAAGCGGACAAAACTTAGAATATTCATCTTATCGATCCGAAAGACGGTTTTGAATAGAAATGGCCCCCACTGTGAACCGTCATCGCCTGCTGCAATAATCGCGAGAAATAATAATATTGATAAAACGTCATAATTATTGCTATACCTATATGATAGAATATGTATGATTTAAGCCGTTTGCATCGCGGCGGCGCACGGTGCCCATTTAGAAACAACAATAATAACAATATATAATAAAAATTACGTCTTATTAGGCGTTTGTAATTTATTTATGTCGCTCAAAACGGGCACGACGACTGCAGATATAATATTATTATATAACTGACGGTTATTATTGTACGCATAACACAACAATGTGCATCTCTGAACGTACATATTTTAATATTATATACGTATAATAATATACTCGTTTCTCGCGTACAATGCAGCACACGTAGTCCAATAATGTATACGACCGAGTCGCAGAGGAGTACTGGAGCGCATTATTTTTGTGCACTCTTGCGCTTAGTTAAACAAAAAAGTAAAACGTAAAAAAACAGTCTGCGCCGTATATATATATTATTAAAAGGAGATGGATAATAATAATCATATATATAATAAAATAATAATGATATAGACATATTTCTGTCGACAATCACAGCGCAGCTCGCAATATATATATATATATCAAATATAATCCAAAACCGTTTTTTTTTTTAAAATTATTTTCCTGCAGAGGGTCGCTCGATATCCGTCCGTGCAGCAGTGTACAGTGTCTGTCTGTCGTAGGTATCTATACATATATGATACACACACACACACACATATACTGTATAATATACAGGCGCAACAATAATCCTTTACCTGCGGGGCGTTAAAATCTCCGAAACACCTGGGTGGACCTGGGTCGTCTGTTCGCTTCACATCTGCTATAAGTACGGCGGCGTTGAATGAAATACAATATATATATATATAATACCTATATGCGATGGGTATACATGAAATGCGCATACGGTGCAGTACTGCAACCCATTGGCAAACGCTCTTTAGACACAATATATTCGTGTAGATATAAGTATTATATATAGGTAGATAAGATTTTAATAAGCTTCGTACCTATATATTGTGACGTGCACGTTCCTCGGTCGGTCGGTGGGTCGATGGGTGAATGGGACAACAAAAGGCTCGTCTGCGGTTTGACGCCTTTCTTGTGCTCTAAACTAAATTTAAAAATAATAATCGAATTTCTCTCAGTCTTCGCATTAAAAAAAAAAAAACACTGGGAAAGGGTTTCACGCGAACGTGTTGTATACACCGCGCGTACTCGATTAAACAAAACTGCAGGTTTATATATATATATATATATATATATCCCTTCAGAGACTATTCCTATTGAAATCCATTGTAAAAATGGCCTAATAAAAACATCAAGAAGGGCGAAGGGTCCCGTATAATAATGTTTTTTTCCGTGACAGCTTGTCATAGAATATTTCTTTTCCGTTTAAACTCAAATATACTTACAAAGAAAATAATGTTCTTATGATATGTATTTTTATTTTCAATCAAACTAGCCTTCAACCCGAACAGAAAAGAATATGATGACGTGTTTTATCAATTATTATACGATTCTATACATATTCTTAGTAGAAATGAATAAACGGCTTCAGGGTAATAAAACTACAAAATATAAGTTAACAATAAAGAGATAATTAGGTTAACATTTTTTTTTAAACAAGTAGGTACGAAATTGTAATACCCTATACTTATATATGAATATACATGTGTTGGAATACCAATAGGTAATAAATACAAAATCGTGATTATAAATTATAGGTATAATATTGTAATATATTATACATTATGTTATGAATTATTAAAAAAAAAATAATAAAATGTAATTTTAAGCGCACGCATTGAGCTTGGTCTTGAAAAATAAAACGTTCATTTATACACTTGATACAACGCCTTAGGTTTTGTTTTTTATTGACCTATTACCTAATTAATTTATAACTAACGCGTATTCGTAAACTGCGTTGTAGGTAAAAAAATTCCGATTTTTTATATTAAACTTTTCGTGTATTTATTATAACGATTGCTAGCGGAGAAGTAAAATATTGACTGTGATCTATAACTATACAACAGGTGGGTAGAATGAAAAAAATACGAATTCTTATCGTAACCATGTGTGATTAACATTCAGCAACAAACCATCTTGAATAATTATTAAATTCCAATCAAAGATTTTGGTTATTTGTAGACTGAAGAACGCGATGTCTGCTGCACGGGTAAACTTACTTTTCATCGAGCGATATCGAATGTGGATATATATTTTAATATTATCTTATATAATGAGTCTACAAATTTTAATCGCGAGTAAATATATTACAAATTATAAAAAAAATTAGGTTCATTTTTGTTTTATTTCGTTTTTTTTTTTTTTTTTGAAAACAGTCGCCACTGCGGTATACTGCACAAAAATTTTACCTCAACGGTGGCGTATGTACGTAACATACCCGTCTCGAACAATATTGCGATGCATAATCGTATAATAGGTACGCCGTCTTCAGACTACTTCAACCAGACGATACTATGTCGGAACAAATTTAGCGATGTGGATTTTAGCGTAAGTAAACCGATTGCGTATTGTATTGTACGGCGGAACCCCGTTTAAGTACGTTAAACGAGATCTCTCTCGAAAAACCATCGAATCGGTATAATCGCTTTTTTTTTTTACCTTCCCTAAATGCCAACAAATGTTTTAACACGTTTAAATGAAAATAAACTGCGGCATAGGGATCGGTTAAATCGAGTAACAAGCACTGGTATATGTGGCTGGTTTACTGTAATTGTGCAGCGACGGACGGTTAACGAAGAATGCGCGATGGGTGCGATGGGTGCACCCCCCACCCACCCACCAATCGAGTCTTAAAATATATCCACTTGGAAATTATTTTTTTTTCAAGTACTTTTATTATATTATATAATATAGGGTTACGATGTTCTCGGCGTTTGCAGATAAGAAAAACAATTTCGATTTCGTTAATGCTGTGGTGCGAGGTGCAGCGTTTGTTTTGCACCGAAAAAGAAGAGACGTCTGCGAAAGGTGAACATCATGCTATGACATTGTTTGCGTTTAACAACAATATATAAAGGCCGAAGTGAAATAAATAATAATTATAAACGATATAATATAATACGTGTGCGTGAATAATAAAACACGCAACAGGTCGGGCGTGGTCGCGACGTAATTTGATTTCGGCGATTCGTGTCGTATTATAGGCACAGGTAATGCATTATTGTATACGTTTTACAATTCAAATAGCACAATTTCGCATTTCATCGCGGATAGGTTGTAAATCGCCGAAGATCTGTCGCCGGAGGGTCGTTGTCGGTTTTGAATGTCGATCGTTCGCACGCCATTATCAGCCATACATCGACAGTCGCCGAGGGGTGTAAAAACGGTAAATCTCGTGCATTTTATAATTTATACAAGTAAAATATCGTACCAAATAGCGTATTGTGCACGCGATAGACGACGGCTGCACACGCGTGCCGCGAGATAAAGCTTTTTCCGAAAAGCTGCGACCGGCTCGACGTCTTTTCACAATAGTCGGCCGACATCAGCGGCGTGACCAGGGGGGAAGTGCTTATCGGGTGTCGAAACAACCCCCGTCGGCCGTATTTGGGCAAAAAAAAAATATGTAGGTACCTACTTTTCAAGTTATGTAATGATTCGGGTTTCAATAAAATATTATGTGCTGCAGTATCGTTCTACTTCGTGTTTGGTATCGCCTAATGTGCAGATGATGAACACTTCGCGGTGACTATAAAACGAAGAGTGTGCATAAGCCCCACCCTCCAAGCTGCACTTAAATATACAAATAAATTACCCCCTCTCCCCTCCCCCAAAAAAATATCTTGGTTGCACTTGACACATATATATATATATAATGATTGTTATTTATTATTGGTAAGTATAGTAGTGGGTACTTATCGTGGGGTTATCACGATCTATGGTTTTTCGGTAACTCAATTCTGCCGTGATGACTACCGCGTGCGGCGTGCAGATTACCACGACATTTTATAATTATATTTGGGGACGACGACCAATTGCGTTCCGCGGTAAAAATTTCTTCCTAATTGTGGTCCGAGTTTTTTTGGGGTACGTACGAATTACATACTATAATTTAACATTTTTAATATATAAAATGATAAATTATAAACTTCATTTTCCTTCCCGTCGACCATTTTTGTACAGACTTAGGAATGACTGTAGCATCGGTATTACAGGCAGGTTAAAAATGAGATTGTATTTTTTTAAAATTAAATTATATAGTATTGGTAAAAACTTGTATGATATTATTTTTATAAATTCAAGTTTGTCAATTTGGTTTTCTTCTAGCCGTCTTATAGTATTTTTAATAAATGTTTCTTTTTCTATTTTATTTGTTCTGCGATTATTTGTGTGAATATTTCTTAGTTTTATGAAGGTTTCTTTTTGTATATTTTTCAGAACGTCGACGAACACAAACATAAGACATGAATGTATGATAGATATAGCAAATATTAACTGGGCTACGATTCGGATACAACTCAAAAAAACTCTGGCCGCAACTCAGATCAGACCTTTATTCACAGTTATCTTTAGGACGCAACTAGTATACAGTTTTGTTACCCGATATTAAAACGCGACAAAAAATAAAGCGGTAAAGGACGTGGAAACGACGAACGGTTGCCGTTTACGGAAAAAGGTCACATCAAATTTTTCGATTGACGATGAATTTCAGATTTTCATGGCGAAAATTGAAATCGAGTTATATATATATATATATATATATATGTAATATGTACGAATTGCGATGTAATCGCGATTATCCATAAGTATCTTATTGTTAATATTATAGTTATGTGTTTGGTTTCGATAAAATCCGGGCAAGCCGACCGCTGGAAGGATACGAAATCGCGCGCGCGTGTACGACGACGACGAAAACAATATGTAATAAATAATAATATTATACACATTATTCTGTCGCGCCCGTGACGGACCTTCGTACGTGTACACGCACGCCGCCGTGTTCACGCACCTGTGTCGTCGAGTCTGGTATATGGTCGAAAAGCGACCTGGTATTCGGTATAAAATGTACATATATATATTGTACGCCCGGTGTTCAACGCACTCGCCATCGGACCGTAAAACCCGGACGGGCTACGCTGCGGGCCGGTAGCGCGTATATATATATATATGTGTATAAACGAATACACACGTAAGTCGTAGGTATATGGGGATATACGCTGCACTGGTGCACACACACGCGCTCGTTGCCGAGCCGACCGTGAACTTCATTATTATTTTCAAAACATAACATAATAATATAAAATTTCATTTTATCAGCAGCAGCCCAACTATATACACGCTGCTTTCGGGTACTACGCTCACAAACTGCAGCAGTGCTGTGGATAAAAGTACACTGCGAGTATATACTGACAAAACTATGTAGTAGTTTATTTATACAGTGATTATGTTACATCGCTGCTGTATTATAATAACTAATACGAAAATACGAAATAATTCGAATTCACATTAATTAGGTATAATATATTATGTAATATCTTATTGTCGTATGATATCTAAATTTTTAGACCCCATTAGACAGCCGGTGTGCAGAGAATTAAAAAAAAAAAACGAGATCATACCAAATTACCACTTACTATCAGAACAATTATTACAATAATATAATATTTATATTCTAGAAATAAAATACATACTGAGAAAAAATTAACATAATGTAGAATACTGCATAAACGAAATCTGGACGCGTGTAATTTAATCGAGAAATTAGCATTTCGTCGGGTTCAATCCAAAATTAATATATTTTTATTTGTGTGAAAAAATAAATAATACAAGTAGGTATTTAGCCGCCGGTTTAACAAATAAAAACGCAGAATCGTCGTTTCTCTTATTCTGTTCGGTTCTGTAAAACCTTCTCCTTAAAAGTCAGTAAATCTATACTAAAGGGTACTGAGATTCTTGTGTTCACGATGAATATAATAAGATGTGTCCTGCAGATATGTGACATATGCTGTAACCGACATAAATCTTCCATATCCCGTCTGACCGATCGTACCCCGTTCAGGATCAGCAAGGGATCTCTCATTTGTACAAAAAAGTAAATTTTCAGTACATTGGTCAACCAAGCCGCGTGGAGGAATCTATGAACTTTTAATAATATTAATGAGCGCAACAGGTGTAAGAGTTATATGCATAGTATTTATTTAGTAATAGAAAACCTTAAGTTAAACACGATTAGGTTAGTCCGGTCGGTTTTTAATACGATTAAAAAGCACTTCCAAAATATTTAAATAAAAAACTTCCGTAAAAGAACATTTTTTTTTTTTTTTTAAATAAGACCCTCCGTTTTTACGTTAAAACGAATAATCGTAAATAAAGCGCTTAATTTACTATAGGGATATAACAGTTTAAAACTACTAATCTTTGAAAAAAAAAAAAAATAAACAAAACTTTTGTCGCGAATAAAAAAAAAACATAAATTAAACATTTCACACTAGGATACGTGGTACGTATATTAGTTTTAATATTATCGAGTAAAAACATTTTTCACTCTTAGAAAGAACTTTATTATAATTTTTCTAAATACTAAAAATCATATATTTGATAGATGATACATGAAAATACTACACTCCCCGTGTTTAATATGCATCACTACGAGTTCTTAATTTTTTTCGTTTAGACAGAAGATCCTACATGATGTATAGACTATATTATTATGCATATAAACATTGTATTTTAGTATTGTAGTCATAATGGTACTATAATTTGGTGGACACACAACCCAAACGTTTTCGTGAACAAACAAAACATTTCACGAGATCGGTCGGTTAGGATTTTCCGAATAATTTATTATAATTTGCTGCGGCCGTGTACCTAATTGATGAAGGGGAGGAAGTATAATTTTTAAAAATCGCATTTACCATTGACCTGCTGCAGACCACGCCACTGGCTGCACCGGATGTACATAATATATACAACATATACAGCTAGTATATGTATACATCATGTTTTATATTGTGTATATAATATATACTCGTGTATATTTACCGTTCAGCGCGTGTAACGTTTATGTTATAAATTACCATTTTTCCCTCGTTGTATATCTATAATATTATATTAATAATTGGTCGTGCGTGAGTTATACATTTTACTTATATATATACGTCGGTCGGTCATCGTTATTGTTATATATCTATTATAATAATAATATTACAGTCGTGTTTAATTGCATTATCATACACCGCGCTGTCATATCTCCGGTGTATAAAACATATACATAATATAATGTTATGCAGGTACATATAAGTACCTTCGTCGGTATTTCGGTATTTACCGGATGAAAAAAAAAAAAAAACAACTCTAAAACGCATAATCATTTCGAGTTAATCGTATCCTTCGACCGTTTCGCGTTGGGGGCGTGAGTATATAAGCAGTGGACCAGATTATAAAAAAAATCATCTGGATAAAGTAACTAGGTACTCTTTATATTTTTATTTAAGATAAAAGATAATCAAATCAAATTCATCTTCCTACAATAGATAAAATATAAAAATATTTTATCCCGATAAGTTACAGATAATATTATTGATTTAGTATACACAAATATAAATTTAAATTTAATGATTACAATAGAATTACCCTTTTTGTACACATTGCGCCTACGCGTATAATATGGTTGTTTCCGTCTGAATTCATTACAATACTTATGTTGTTTATCACTAAACGTCAACTTCAAAAAACTATGGAATTAGGAATAATTGAGACGATATGATAAGGAAACATATTTATTGCAGGCGAAATATTTTATAGACCGTGTTATATTACTTACAAGATGCGCCTGAGGCAAAAAGAATAAAATTCAGACATTTTTGGATAATTTTTATAAAAAATATTTATCTAGAAGAGTCCTAACACTGCGTATAAGTCATTTGGGTTTATAATCGTGCGCGCACTATATAATATTATGGCACGCCGTTTAGACGATTTCGAACCGATTCCGTACAGACAATAATATTATAATAGAACAATGATAATATTATGTACGTCCGAAATTAATAATACAATAATAAAATTGCATTTACATAATATTATAATATAAGGTACCCGCTGAGTAAGACAATATACAACAAGTACCCATACCCAGGTATAATATTATATAATAAAACGCTCCTGGATGCGGCCGGGGAGGAGTATACATATATTATATTAATAATAATAACGCTCTCGAGAATGGTGGGAATCCGATATAGCGCGGAAGGGTTGCAAGAGGGCCGAGGGGGAGTAAAATAATGCATCCAAGTCGACTGACAAAAAACTCGAAAAAAAAATAATAAAATATAAAAATAATAACGATAAAAAAAAAAAAAATAGTCATAAACGATATTTTTCCCGTCCAGCGCACATATCGCACCGTGTATATATATATATGCACAAAAGTCGTCTGCGGGGGTGGAGTGAGGAGACTATTACGAGAGCCGTTTTTCTCCCGCTCGGCTCGCGTATTATGCAGTTGACATAACCCGCAGCAGGTGTGCAGGCCGCGCCGGGTTTTTCGAAATTAAAATCGCATATACAATTTATACTTGGGGGATCGGATTTCTCTCCGCAAACGACCTAATGAAGACTTGGGCTGACGATCGGTTTTTTTTTCGTTCTTTCTTCTCGACGACGTCGTCGCGCGTAGTTGTCCGCCTCCCTCGTCGCGCATTTTTATAAAAAAAATATTTATTATACTCATTTTCTCGCGGCCTAATCGTAATCGTCGACGTAAAAAAACCCGCGACGGGGACGAACGGGCGGAACCCGTTATCGTATATAATATATTTTATGTCATTATGATGATAATAATACTATTATAAACGGATATACAATAATTCGGGGACTGTGCAGGGGACCTCTTTATGATTTTTTCCGGGTTCGGTTTCAGTTCGGTTCTCAGGAGAACGATTTCAGTTCCGGTTTCAGTATATACACCGTTGTATGCGGTTCTTGTAAGTTAATAACTTCGTATTGATTATCAGAATATTGTCAGTTTCTTTTTATTGTAAGGCATTTCGAATACAAATCGACGAAAAATCGTTCGCTTGTTCGTTTAATATTTTATTTAACTTATACTGTTCCTGCCCCCAATAACAATAACATAATAATTATGTCGTATACGTGAAACCGCCAAGATTAGTCCACCCATCCACACGCATACAGTGTAGGTGATTCATTAAACTTAAATCACTCATTATATCGGAAAAGTAAAGATTTTTTCTTAGGTTTCATGTCGTTACAAAACAACATTTTTTTTCTTTCATATTTTTTTAAGTTTTTACTCTTTCAAATGACAACATACAGTTTTAATTTCACGCTCCAAACCAGACTATTTTTCTCAGTGTTCCAATACATAAAAACCGAATTTTGAACGACCAGATTATGAGTTATAAGTATTTAATGTTTAGATGAGCGGTATATAGTGGACAACTATTCGATAATGAGAAGTTATTAGTACAAACGTTATAAGTAGAAAACACAATTATTGAATGGAATTATTAAACCTACACTGTTTAGCTATTATTATAGATTGTTATAGCCGTAATCTGCAAAAGTCAGAAACCTCGGGACTCGGCGATATCTCGCAACCAGCACACGTCTCTCGTCTTTATTGTGCGGCGATCGCAAGTGCGCCCGCCACGTCCTGCATCGTGTGTATTTTTTTTAAATAATATTTCTTCAGTCGCGGCTGGCCTATGCACACTCGTATTGAGAGATATTTTATGTTCGAACATTCGTGTTTGCGTTTATCGCATGTATTATTATTATAATATTGTGTGTTTTGCGGTCGTGGCAGCAGCAGCAGTGTATAGTACGTGTTTTATAATAATAAACGGAATGCTCGCCGACGACCATTATGGAACGGACGTTTATTTATTTTCCCCATCTGCGAACGTTAATAATAATAATAATAATAAAACGCACAATACAATATTATAATATCATATGTACACGAGTAAAACGCGTTTTACGTTATTATTATTAATGTGCACACACGGCGACGATGTATCAATCGGTTTGTAATCTTCGTGAAATCTACGTTTTTACCTGTATAATATGTTGTATATATTATAATATATAAATAGTCATCTACGCGATTCTAACTGAACATGGGTGCCTATCCAAGACCTCTGCAGCTGAATGTCGCCAAACAGACACTTTATGGCAATAATACCTATTATTATAGTCCCTTTTATATCGTACGTCATGAACAGGCATTGCGGCACATATAGCGTGACCACGATTTTCCTGTCCAAAGGGTAAACACTTTTTAATATTTTTTTTTTGAAAATGTCCTATACATATATTGATACTGAATAACATTATAAAATGCTTATTACTACACTCTAATTATTGATTTTACTTATACTTATAACGTCATAATATATAAAACATATTTATAATAGGTACTATAAACATAGTGGTCGATGCCAATCGATGTCTTTAATGGTGCCAATTGTATGACCCAACTCAACCATATACATAATAAAATGTTTATTTTTTTATCATAGAAATTAAATGAGAATATATATATATCTTGCGTCTTTTTGAATGCGAGACCACTTAAAAATAGGACACGTCCTCTATATTTAATAGAACACTGATTGTTAAAAACACAAAATTAACAGACTAAAAGTTCTAAAAATTAATCAACAAGTGAGTTAGATTAAATTATAATTGTATTGATATAACAAAAATATTTGTTAATATAACAATGACAAAAAACATTGCAGCTTTCAAAAAATTAACAATCGACTTTCGTTAAATTGAACGGACACTTTATCATTTTCAACACTCTATTGTTATTTTGCTTATTAACACAGTTTTGCCTACGGTTAACAAAGCTGTCTGTTGGCCCTATGTTTACAAGGACTTTGTTATTTTTGATATTTTTACCAAGATTTTTCGTTCTGTGCGTAGGCCTCAAATTCGGTTCAATAATTTCTTATGCAGGGACGTCACTGCAGCGCATCAGCGTATTTCATTTTAAACTTTTTTGACGCGTCGTAACGACGACATTATCAATTAAACGTCAAAAACGCCAAATACATATAGGTATATAATATGTGGTTTAACAAAAGAGACTTACAGACGTAATAAGTAATTATAAATTAACTATGTGGTAATAACTTTTTATTCAAATACACCGCTAGCTCAATTCAATTCAATCATTATTAATTATATCATTAAAAAAAAAAAAAAAAAAAAATTTAATTTTGATAAGAACACGAGTTATTTCATAGTTGGTATCAATAAAATTTGTCGGTTATTTCTGTTTCACCTATACGGAGAAGATTGCGACTATTCGAGACACGGGCACACCCCATCGCTGTTTTTGTCGTTCCCGCTATAATTATTCACACATCACAACAGTGAAAATAAAACGCGACGTGCGAATAATGGTCAATTTAATTTTGAATTTGAACATTATGCAACGTGTTTCAACTACTAAATATTTGATGAACATAATATCATTATACTCGAATAGAAAAAGTTGTCGGCATAATAATATGTCAGTCGGATATATTGTATATTGGCATGCAACAGCAGCTGATACGTCACGTGGCCATTAATTTGCACGCTTGGTTTTCCCGGAATATCGTACTTGGGCAATTTTTTGTTTTAAATTTAGGTCATTGTTTTAAGAAGAACAGATAACAAATGTTTTTGAGTTGGAGATTTAGATGGCTCATTAAAATATATATTTCGGTTTTGGGTTACCACGTGTTCACGGGTAGTATGTTAATCATCTTGCATGCTATGCAGTGACATTTGTCATGGAAAGGACTTGTACAAATAATTTCACAGTCGTCCGGAAAGGTCGTCATAACGATAACAGAATAATCGTCACGCGTGTGCATACAAGAACGTTTGCTATCGCAGACAGCTGCATTTCATACAATATATATATACATAATATTATTATATGCAGTGGCGTACTCATTCGATGAAGGGTTTGGCTGTTCATACCTTCTCCCCTTGACTTTTATTTCACAGTACAAAAACGTAAAAATATTTTTATAACATATGTCTATTTAGAGCGATTAACCAAACATGTTTACCACTATATTTTAACACACTAGCATTGTATATTTATTGGGAAATTTGTTTGGGGAATTATTTGGAACTTTTAACTATACCTTCTTGTAAAGATCATATTTACAAATTCTCGTGATATTTTGTATTCTTATATAAGGATAGTGTCTTGTGGTGATCTCAAATTTCTGTTTTTCAAATGAGAACCCACATTTTTTACATTTTTAATAAATATTTAAGTGCTTTATATACTATCTTATTCAAAATTATATCGAGTAGTTTCTCAGTCGTTAAAATGTTTATATACCGAGGATAATAGTCCATAAAAATGGATTTTTCAAAAATATACAAACATTTTATATTTATCTAAAATGTATTGTACTCGAGCAATTTAAAAAAAAAAATAATTATAAATGTTGATGGGTTATTATTAATTACTAAAATTATCAAATCACCATATAGTTCCCATATCTTCCAAATCCATTGTCATGGTGATTTATATCCGTGTACAATACTATGTTAAATCACCCACCACAGAGTCGCACAGAGCTTAATCTTACGATCCGTTACCTCCGTACATCGTAGCTAATGATACTTCTCTAAAATAAATTAGAATGGCAAGACTGTTGACTTGTGAGGTACGATGGTATGAGCTTGCCGATCCTACGTCCGTTCCTTTTAAGCTAGAATGAGAAAAAGATTTCATGTACCGTTAGCAGTATTTAGTTAATAAAAACATCATTGACACGTAACGTACGTAAATCCCGGCGCCGTTCCTTTTAATGAGTAAGAACGCAAAATGGCCGAAATAATATTCAAACACAGTTTTTCTTTTTGTCGGACGTACTTTTATTTGTGACAAAAAAAAAAAAAAAAAACATAAAATAAACAGTTCAAAAACTGCACTCTGTCGAGTCCCACGACAATATTATGCAGAGATTCAGTCACCCAACAACTCCTGTCGAATATCGAGACCAATCACTGGTCTTTCCCCGTGTCTGCGGCGGCGTTATTAGCGCATTTTATGTCACCTCAGCACGTCTATCGCTTCACGGGCACGGCCTAGTTGTCAAAATAGAATTTGCTTAGTCGCCAAACTATATTATTATTATTACATCGATATTATACATATTATGTCGGTGCGGTGATTAATAAATGACGAATGTCTACATTTATATACGACAACGCTGCACATAAACATCGCACAGGTAAATACGTATTAGGTCTTTCGAAGTTTCGTCAGCCGTCGGTCTCGGCTAAGATTCTCTGGACTCGGCAGATTTGCACACAAATTATGTACCTATATATATAGTAACAAGCGTATATACGTGTGCATAACATATACAATCAATAATTCGTCCGTGTAAATCGTTTTACGCGTCTCGATAATTAATTACACGTTCTCGTCATCATCATCATCATCGTCATCACGATCACCGTCAACGGCCGGCCAGACGTGTGATAAATACGCATATATATATATATATATATATATATAAGTGCTTATATACATAGGCGTTTATGTATAAATACCATAGGCGAATGCATACGAGCGCGCTCGTACGGAGCCGCGACGGCGTCTTTCGACACTCCGCCGTTAGTAATTAATCGTTTTCGAATATCACGCGTGTCCGAAATACCCGTTTATTTTATTAGTGTAATATGTTTGAAACATATTATTCCGTTCACTCCCGTCCGAATCCGTCGGGTTTTCTACGCGCGGCCGTCCAGAAAAAAAACCACTGTACACTCGTCTGACTACCGAGTGCTCGAGTGTGTGTGTGTTGCACAACGGCAATTAGTCTTGTTCGCGCGACGATCGTTTCGAACCGCCGCCGGAGCACATCTCTGTCGGAAGACGAATCGGCCGAGCGCACCCGTTATTAACCCGCGAGGTCTCCGTCGCATGCCCGAAATAAACGTACACCTACCACGCGCGATGTGATATTATATTATGATGCGCACCGTATACACCGGAGCGTCTAAATATCCGACGATGCGTCCTGTCAACCGACGACGACGTCATACCAAAATAATAATATATTTCACGCGTTCTCCGCGAGCCGTACAATGACGAAAGACGTACGCGCTGGTGTACCTCAGCGCGGCACACGTGTACTACTGCCAAGTCGTGTCGTATTATAAATATACCCTCGCAGACGTTTTGCTGCGATTTACAATATAGCTTAGGCCAGTGGCGCGGTGAACAAGGTTTTATGACGTCTTGGCATCGTGATAAATTTTTATTATTTTTTTTTTTTTTTGTGGTGGGTCGGAGTGGTTGGTTGGATAATGCATTAACGGTAACCAATATCATAAAATTAAAATTAAAATATTTACGGTCACGTAATAATTAAATATATAATATATTATATCGAGGGAATAAAGAGTGGATAGGTGCTGAAATCTATGCTGCGGTGCATCGTGGTTTATAAATGTTCACCACGCCACTGGCTTTAGGCACGTCGACGCGTTAGCACGTCGTCGCGTGTATAGTCGAGCACAAGACTTACGTGCAGTGGTTTTATATGGTTCACGTTCGGTTACGAGTCATAGTGCATTTTTAGTTTTCGTCCGCCGTTAGCTCGTTATATTATTATTATTATCATCACAGCCATAGGTGAATAACGGTAAGAGGGGATGAGGGGGGGGGGAACTTCCAAGTTCCGTTCGAAAATCTCTCAAAAAACACGCGCAGGGCTGTGCACCGACCCCGTAAACCGCGACGACTGATCACGATATGATTATTCAGAGTCGATCAGCTATAGAAGATATAGTAGGTACGACTTACTACACTCCCCCTTCGTCAAAACCAGCGGTTCTCAAACTTTTTATATATCCACGTACCACCTACAGAGTTTGAAAATTTTCACCTACCGCTACCGTAATAACTCTTTTTTTTTTTTTTGTTTGCTTATCAGAGATTTATACGCTATTTTACATAAATGGAGTTTTATTTTTTTTTAGGATCTACAAGATTACAATTATTATTTTTGTTATTACCATAATGATTTTGGTTTTAGATTATGAAGTTCGATTTTAACCATTTGTTAAGACAGCTCGCACGTCCCGATTGAGACACAATATTATAATATAATAATCGTTCTATAATATTGTATCGAGTGCCAAATATTGATTCGAGTTCTGCACGAATATTTTTTTGTCGTCTGATGAATTGAATCCAACAAATAGTTTTAGGCTATTCGAGTTGAATCTCTTCGGTTGGCCGAGTATAGCTGTCTATTGGAAATGTACAAACTTGTTTACCTTTCCGCTGCTTATAAACGGTCAAAAAAACCACAGGCCATAGCTATCCTTTTATAATACTGTTACTATTTTTTTTTTTTGTATATTAAACACTTTTTTGTTTTTCACTTGTTATACACTCCATTATGATTTTGTCGCCCTCGTAATAAATATATTGTGTGTTCGCGAAGTATTGACAAAAACTTGGTGCAGTAATTTTGAACAATCATACACCACCGAACGAATATTACTTATCGTTGGTTAACGCGTGTCTCAATCGGACTCAGTTCAAACACATTAAATATATGATAAACAGGATTCAATTCAAACACCTAAAAGTGGCGTGGACTCAATTCAACGGCTGCAACACGATTCCGTAAATTTGTGGAATCGTAAAGATTTTAATAGTCATTGATAAACAGACATGATTCCTCAAAATTAATTTTTATATTCACGATTCCGCGAAATTTTAAATGCAACGTTGCCACTAAAATTTCTAATTGACAAATAAATTATGACTTTAAATTTGATGGACTTTTAACAATTCATAAAGTTGCCGTCATACGATGTTTTGGTATCAAGTTAATGCCCATGAAATTTCTTTAAAACTCTGTTATAATTCCAAATTACATCTCTAAGACTCTAATCGTCATAATGAAATGAACCATAAGTCCAAGTTTGAACAACGAATGCGATAAGTCCAACAATGTGTAAAGTACAAGTTCGGTTTGGTAAAAAGGTCATGGAGTGCTAGGGAAATCCTGAGCCTGGTAAAGTGTTAACTAAAATCATGCTTTCCGAAAGTTTTGTTTTCAAAATCTCAGAATCGTTTATAGCACAAAACGATTTGTTAACAATTTGTGGAATAGTTCATATGCGTATATCAATGACTATTAAAATCTTCACGATTCCGCAAATTTGCGGAATCGTTATCCACACAATTCGACGTTATTCCATTCGTATGATGTGGTACAGGTGCACGCCGTCAAATGCGGCGTGACTTGATTGCTTTTTATTTCCAATATCAAAAACCGTTTCCTAAAGTCGCGCACATTTTGAACGCGCATACACCTATGTCGTAGGAGTGACGATAATATATATATATATATATATATAATAGAGGATGCGTACGCGCGACGACGTTTAATACGATATAATATATGTACCAGAAACACCCTCGCCAGCAGCACGCGTCATTGAACACGGTCGATTATGACTTCTCTATCCGTCTTGGCCGCCGCCGGCATTTAACGTGCTCTGGTTCCCATGACAGACCAACTGTGCAGACCTGCAGAGGAAACGGTCGATCGATCGACATTTGTCTTCCTCGCCCCGCGCAGCTCCCATCGCATATCGACGGCGCGTACACGTCGTACCTGTACAATAATAATAATATACGATTGTAATAATTACTGGGCGATGTTTTTCGTTACTCGTCCTCTCCACTCCACGCTGTATAATCGAACGATCGTATTCTAAAACATTATAAATCCGGGGTAAATAAAATCGTTATTTAAACGGCGGCGGCGTCGGGTTATAAAAAAGAATATTTTTTTTTTATATCGCACGAGTTTATCGTGTATATCAATGGAAATTTGAAAATTTTAGTGATTAATCCATCAATATTTTTAATTTAACAAAGTGGTCGTAGTATAATAAATACTAGATCCAATATTGCATAATATAATTTTTTATATTTTTGTAATACCATTTTTAAGGGCTATATTATTCTTACTATAAACATTTTAATAACCGAAAAACCACTAGTTCGAATTTTGAATTAAACACGTTGAAATTTCAAAAAAATTACATACTGAATAATTCGCAGTAAAAAAGGGGGGGGGGTCCCATTTGAAAAACGGACGTTTTCTTAAGTAGTACAAAAAATCATCACATTTATCCGAAGACATGGCGTCTTAAAGCACCTAAATTTAAAATTCTGTAAATCAGAATTTGAGTAAGTTCGTCATCGAATTGAAAAAAAAATGGGGGTGAGAATGCTCGATGAATCACCCTGTATACCACCTATACCTAGGTAATGGCTATTGTGCCTGCGCGGTACCCCGGACGATGCACAGTTTGACGAGACATCTCGTGCGCGCGCCACTCTCAACGCGTCCAGTGCCCACCGACATTGCCGGTCATTAAGCTGTCCGACGACGATTTCCCAGGCACACACGCCATTGTACGCCGAACGCATCCTCGACGAATCGTATACTACAGCAATATTATACCGTACGCAAGACGTTCGCTCAAAACAGAATATTATATTATAATATATAATAAAATATGTCTCGGTGTAATACGCGAGTACGTCGTGCGCATATTGACTACATATTATTATTTGTGTTTGCATAATATACATGTCCTAAGATAATATAATACAGTAAAACTCGCTTAAGACGTTTTCCCATTTATGACGCTTTTTTTCACCAGTTCCTATAGATATTTCTTACAGGTACTGGTTAAATTTTTTTTTTTTTAATTTGGAAGTATTTTTATTATTATTAGCACAATATAACATACAGAGTATTTAGTAAATAACAAAAATTACCTACACTTTTAAACAGAGCTTGCTTCGGTGTAGGGAGTTATAGTACACATGTGATAATAAAATAAATTAAATTAAATAACAATAAGTATTATAAGATAAATAATAAGATATAGTTAGATATAAGAAAAATGACTTAACAATACTAAATTATAAACATTTACACGTTTCATTAAATTATACATTTTTGATACATTTCTTAATGTTAGTATATTATCATTAAGAATAACTATTTTTTTAATATACTCACATAAGACGATTTTTTGAGCAAGTCTTTGAAGAGCGTTGCAACGTGGTCGGGGAACCTTGTTACGATATTAGTTATCCAGGGAAGGATTTCTATTCCTTATGGATAAGTTTTCCGTAGCTGGAGATTAGAGCACTTGTGAATGAGGTGTTTATCAATAAAAGACACGTTTGGTTTTTATATCTAGAATAATTATTATATATTAAAAAGTATTTTACTGTTCATTAAGATGGCTGTTATGTGTAGGTATCGGTGACTTCGCTCCTGTCGGTGGTGTCTGTCGAACTAACTATATTATACATGGTGTGTGTTGGCGATAGGCCTTACAATTATGCGTGTGTATTAATATTATTGTATCGGTTAGCAGTTGATTGCACATAATGTAGAATTTATATATAATATACAAAGGTGTCATGTAACATATTTATAATATTGTTACAGCGTCTTGAGCGAGCTTTAGTGTATAAAATTATACATCGTATTATAATATAAAATGTATAGTGTGTAAGGGCTAACTGAGCAGTCAGGAAATAAAATATTTTGTCATAAATCGTCCGGTTCGCGTGTGTGTCGTACCTATATTTATATACCCGGTCGTAATAGCATATATTATACTTCGTCCGAAGTAAATTGCAGGGCGTTGTAACTTTTATAAAAAAAAAAAAAAACTATTTGATTCATTTATCAACCTTTTACAGAGAGATACAATATGTTTCTTGAGTCAAAAATTTAGTAGGTATTGTTGACAGGCGCCACACGCGTTTACGTATAATATTGTTATAAAATAATATAGTACAGATATAAATATAGTATATGGTAATATAAAGTATCTACTTACTACCTACCTAATATGAAATTACCTATTGTTCACATTTTCTGATTGTATTTCAGATACACGCGTACCTACCACGTGTAACAAGCTCTATCGTCATCATCTCTTGGCCGCCGTTTTCTAACTTTGTGGCATATACCACCTACGCGTACCGTTTAGAAATCGTCTACATCACCCACAAAATTATGACGCTTATCTGCTCAACACAAACTACACGCACTCTGGCTGTCGGGCGAGCGCATACCGCGGTATATATATGTGCATCCCTGGTCCTTAACCTTGCGTCAAGAGACCTATTTGCAGCCGAATTTCCTGCAGTTTTGTTGGGCGTTATTAAAAATATTTAAGACGCACACCGCCTAGTACGCAACTTGCAACCGCGGCTAAAATATCGCGAAATATCTAATTCTATTTATCGGATAATGCGGAATGTTATAATACTCTTGACCCACTTTTACTCTGTCATATAAGCCGGTAAGCACATTTTTCACGAAACTTGTACGAGTAAAAATCGTTATAATGATAACGAGAAGTTATTAGTGTGATGTTAATTGTACATATTATATTATTGTACCTACAGTGAGCCTTGTACCTCCAGTGTATAATAAATCAACAAACACGAGGCGGTGTTAATTATTGTCGTACCCGCTTATACACGCGCAATCGTGTTCTGTTTACATCCGTTTATACCCTGCACAGCACGTCGCGTAACCCAACCGCTTTTCGGGACCAGATAATTGATAATATCGTGTTCTGGAGCTTTTGAAAAAACACCAGACCGCTGGTACCTTACGTATATTATTATTTTATATAGCAGCAGCAGCAGCAGCAAACGTTGCCACGATCGATATCCTACCCAACGCTAAGCGACTACGTATATGTGTGTGTGTGTGTGTGCGGATGTGTGGGCGTGCGGAAACCCGAGATGGCTTTTTAAGGGGGGAAAAATAGTAAACCAAACGCTCAGAAAACGGGACCGGAAAAAGGCGGATCTAACCTATAGCAGTATAATATAGTAGTCTCGTCTATATTATTATATATAGGTACACGCCGATCGAATCACCTGCACGGCGAGGAAGCTGCACCGGCACCGCTGTACAGCGTCATCGTACCCACGAAAACATTACGTACCTATATACACTGCAATAGTACACCACACCTAAACCCTCGACGAGGGACTGCAGGTTCTCGTCAGCAGCAATACATCGATAAGCAGCGCAGATGATGCGACCTGCGTGTACCTATACAATAAATTATTTTGCAGATGCGTCGACCGCGGTGTACGCCCCAGGACAACACGCGGCTCGTCCGGATGTATCATTTTTTTTTTTTTTTCAATCGCGTTGTTTGTTCTTTCGATTATTATTATTATTATTATTCATTTTCTCCGATCGAACACAATAATGTATAATATTATCTGCATATAAAAACGCCCGACGGCCGCCGCCGTGCGTGTAATATCGTGTTTACTTGTACGCGTTTACGAGTGTAAAAGTCTCACCGGCCGCGTACACAAATGTACAATAGTGACGACGACGACGATAATAATAATAATACTACTACTACGTAGGTATACTGCGTTCGTGCAGTGTGAAAGTTTGTTATCAAAGTCATAGTTCACGGCGCGCCGCGGCTGTAGAGTCACGAGGCCACCGCCGCCGCCGTGACCTTGTTTTTATGGGACGTTTGACTGCGAAGAGATATATCATATTACACTTTATGTTGTAGTAATAATAATATTATAGCCAATCGTTGATGACGAGTGTGTGTGGTTTTTTAAACCGTAAGACCTCCTAATCACGCGTCTTCCGGGAGAGTTTATTCCACGCCGCGTGCTTATCGTCCAAAGAAAACTGTGCAATTTAGGGCGGGAAGAGCGAGAAAACGACGATCGACACCTGTGGCGCGTCTTTAGGAGTTTATAACTGCGAGATAGAGACATTTAGTGCGTCAGAGGCCGCGTACGATTTCACAAAGCGATGTTTGTTTTAGTAACGCGGGAAATCACTTTTATTTCGGTATGCGTATATAGGTATAGCTATACCATTGTAACGGAGTGTTTTCAGTCAAAGAGGAGTGGTGAAAAAAGTTTCGGGTAAACGGAGTGAGTATTTGCGAGCAGCAGGTACCTATAATATTATAATCCCGTTGCGGTTGGCAACTATTTTTCGACTTGAAATCCGACAGGTGACCGACGCGCGCATTTGCACTTAAAAATATATCGTAATTGAGCAAATGGAAAATCGTGAAGTCGTATATTATATATGCACGTATATTCCCGCTGATCACAGATGCATTATTATGACGTCGGTGGTATTCATATTTAACGTGTAGCATAAACCAATACAGTGATCATCTGCCTCGTCATCTATCCATATACGTACCAAAACAGCTAAATTGTCGCGGAAACCACGAGATGGGTCTCGATCGATATAAGACGCAAAGAAAAAATGTCAAGTGGCGATTTATCAACAGAATCACCCTCCCACCCCCTCCTCGGCAAACGCTGAGAAGTGCAATGAGCGCCAAAGACGTTTGGCGATTTAGTTCATCACGCACGCAGACCGCGGTCGTCTATGGTATACATTATCCTACTCTCAAAATAAACTTTAAAATTCCTTCTCGTCGCACTCGGTCGTCTGCTCCTTTCGTTTTAATATCCATCCGCAACACAAATAATTACGGCACGAACCACCCCATTGATAGGACGGTGCGTCTTGGCGATGAGCACCCGCTCTCATTCTAGTAGGTAACACATATTATTTATGATTTTTATACAGTGCTTGTTTGATTTATATTCTTATACTATTTCTGTATCTTGTTTGAACTGAAAAGAAAAATTGTTCAAGTTGGGCACGTGTCACGCCCAGTTACATTTAAAAATGTTTTGTTAATCGCATCGGGTTCTCGGCCCGTAAATAATTAAATATAAATAAAATATCATTATTCTATTGCCCGCTCGCACTGCGCATAATCCACACGCATTCACTCGCATAGTATTAATTATATATACTACAGATTCGGGATCTAGTAAAAAAATCTTTCTGGTCTTTTATTCTTCGACCGCGCATTATACTATTATATATTTTTATATTATTATGTCGACCGCGCGTATATGAGTTACGACACGACTACGACGACACAAATATATATACGCGATATACATGAATAACTCCATTGTGCGCTTAAGCCCCTGGGAAAGGGATTCGAAAACGGGAATTTTTTTCCGATTTTTATTATGCGCGTGTAAAAAAAAAAAAATAAAATAAAAAAACGGGTTTCGAATTATTTTAGTATTTTTTTTCACCTCCGTTCTTCCATCACGTCTCATACATATGATGCTGCTGTGAGCACTGCGTTACAATAGTATAATGTGATGTGAGAATACGATTCGAGAAAAATAGCGTTAATATATTATTGTTATAATACGCGTCCAGTGTACCTTATAAACATACAGCTGGTTTGCGCGATAACAAAACGTTCGGTCGCGTTAAAATATGTATAACATTTTTATGTTCTTCGTACGAGCCACAATATATAAATTATATTATAATATATTATAATAAAATATATACGCCGCCGCAAGACCGAGACTTTTTTTTCTCTCGTTCGGTCCTATTGTGCGTCGTATATACTATATTATTCTTTTAAAACTATATTACGGAAACAAACACATAGAGTACGAAAACGCAATAATTCATTTTCCACCGGCCACCGCGTTTCTAAATGCGACTCTGCAGCACAATAATATACAGTATTAATATTTTATATATTGTTACGACATACGTTTGCCGCCAAGAACACGAGAATTTTTCAACAATCGCGGTAGGATTATTATCTTTTTATTTTTCTTTCAAGTTTTCGTTTTCGAACGGTTTTTTAAATTATTGTTTACTCGCACGCCCGCACACACGACCCGTTGACGAACACTATAAAAAGTTAGCCTCGTCAATTTTTAATGTCCATACGTACTATAGCTGTTGTATACTACCTATTACGCATAGTGTTTGTGTACATTATTAATGAGCAATTTTCTTTCTTTGCTTATCCGTAGTACAAAACACGTACCGTTTAATGTTTGCAGAACACATAATAATAAGTATATTATGGCGTATGTTATAGTTTCGTTATAAAAACTAATATGAAATGTTGTTCTGCAGATATAATACAATTATAAACGATCAGTACCGCCCATTCAGTCAAATATGATATTATGACATTATATGTTATTTATAATGTTTATGTAGGTCTATGTGGTGTGTACCAAGTATGTACGTAATAATATATATACACACACGTATTATAGTAATTCGATAGGAACAATTAATTGTGCTGCGTACAAACAAAAGTAATTGCATTTCAGTGACTTAAACGCAGCGGCCCGTTTTCACAATCGCAATATCAATCTGCCGATGTGTATTTTCGCAACCTAACCAGTTTCAATAGTGTGCTGTAAGTTTAGATATTAGAGTGAATTATTGACCTATTATAAAATTTAAAAGTAAGATTATTATTTAGGGCCCCACGTAGGCTTTTATTGATATTATTATTTTTAAGTAAGTTATATGACGTATTTGAAACTGTACATATTAAAACGATCATAACTTACTTAAAAATAATAATATCAATAAAAGCCTACGGGGCTCTAGATAATAATCTTACTTTTAAATTTTATAATAGGTCACAATTCCCTCTAATATCAAAAGTAACGAAAATTTACTATGTCGTACGTGTGTAAGACTGAGACAACACACGTATCGTACGGTAACGACGGCTTCGTGTGATTAAACGTTAATTTCCTACCATTTCAAAACTAACAGAAATTAGCGGGTAAAAAAACTATATTATAAAAGTATTCAAATTAAAGTATTTGAATATATTGTATTCTGAACATATTTTTTAAAATGTATTCCGAGTACAAAAAAAAAATATTCTTTACAAGATCTGACGGCATGCTTGCTGCGAGCAGACTGAGATGTCGACAATATGTTATGGTGCGGCCAACACGGCGACGATGGAAGTCAAAGAGAGGAAGTCAGCTACAAAGGTTAATAATATTAAATCGTGACGAAAGAAAAGAGGTTGACGGTGCGAAAAGCGTGCACGTAAGTTTAAAATACAGATAACGATTAAAAAAAAAAAATCCTCTTCGTAATCGTTGCCAAAACTGCGATTGTATAATAATACGCACACAGTCTTAAGTCCTTACGATTATTGTTAAGTGTGTATATTATGTATATGTAGGTACGATCAATTATTATTATATATTACGTCTCTGTTAATCTTCAAACGGATAGGATTATCGTAAATATTATTGTGCTGTACGTATACCTATTTGATATAATGGTTTCCAAACGTGCGTGATGCATATACGATACTGGTACATAATATGCGTGTGAATAGTGTGTGTGAGAGTTTTCGTATAATATATAAGTAGATAGTAAAACACTTGCGCTTAAAACTATTAATTGCACCGCTGTAATAAAACCTAGTTTATTAGTGCGGCTTGTGCGACAAATGTTTTTTTTTTGTGGGACAATTATTTAGAAATGTGTGAACTTTTACACCGAACACATTTTTTACGTACATTATCGTCTCATGCGGCTATTATGTGTTATCTCATATTTTATTTTCGGTACCTAATATTATACGAGCTCGTTTATCGGATTTATGTATATATATATATATATATACGCGACGAGCGTCGAAAAACAAGAACTTTATAAAAAAATCAAAAATTTTCTAGACGTGTGGCTGTCACAGTATCCAAAAAAATAAAAATGTATACCTGTACATATACGTTTTTATACACACAATATTATATATTTATATATATGCCATCACATGCAACCTTGAGATATTCTAGCTAAACCCGTCAACACGTTTGAGAATTTAAATTTATAACGTGGACATGATCCGACTTTGTAATTTAAATATATTACTATATTACGGGTTTTCTTGGTTTCTTTTTTTCTTTTTTTTTTTTTGTTGTTGTCAAAAAACAAGATTGCTGATGTAATGGAATTACGTATGGTTAGTGGTGCATTATGCGTTATATTATGTGTGACAATAACGATACATACCTATCTGATAAGTCGAGAGGACCTCACGATATTTTCAGAACAAAAACATTTTCCTACCTATCCAGATAGGTGGTATATACCACATAATATTATCGATTTATCACATAAAATCAAATAACAATTTTTTTTTTGGTGGTTAGTCGGCGTGTTTTAGCTCTACCAGGACGTGCTTCATATTATAAACTGCATTTCTGTACATATAAAAACTGAAATGAACAATAATATTATGGCCGAGTATACGGTACATACGTGTACAGGGTGATCTCCGATCATTTTATGGACACGAAATGGGATTGACGCAGTTGAAATGTGAAATGGTCGGAAGAAGACGTGTAAATCGGCATTTCGAGACAAATTTAGAAAAAAAATTGGGGCGCAATTCAAGTTGTAGAAGAGTCCTGGCCCATTCAAAATTACTGTGCCAGGTTTCAAATCACGAGTCTGACTGGCACTGTAGGTAGAGGTATACAAAATAATTGTATACATATGATCTGATTGGTCGGATGGGAGGGTGGTACGGGCAGTACAGTTGTCGACCGTTTCTTCCCGTTTGTAGTTTTTAATCTCAAACGTCCTTTTGGCAACGGGACACGCGAAATGCGATAAAATAATACACCGAATCACACCGTCGTAATAATATTATTTGTAACGTACACAATATAATGAATTATTACATTATTTTATATATATATATATAATACACATCGCTTAGGCGTTTGCGGCGCGACAACAACAAACGACCATAATGCAAACTTCGGACCAGCTCGGAGCCGTTTCTGCAAGTCGTAGGGTTGCCCGTTCACCGTTGCCTCCCCAGCGAATAATGTGTATATAATATACTAACCTAACCTGACTATCGGTGAGTGGGCGAGTGGGGAGGGCGCCGTTGCCGCCATTTTTCTATATTATATGTTTTTATGCGCACATCCTATAAAAAATATATTTTGTGTGTGCGTGTGTGTGTGCGTGTGTGTGTGTGCGTACAATATATATATATATATATATATATGTACGGAATATGTGCAACAGGAAGCTCGTTACACACCCGTGGACACCGGGCAACACCGCAGGAAGTCCAGTTCCGGCGTGCCCGAGCACACAATGCGCGCTCTAATTGCTTTTATATTCCGAATTTCAATATAATAATATATGTAATATGTGTGTTTACATATAAATATATTGTAATAAATTGTATTATTGTTTGTTATTTTGTGCGGACGCGATTTCGCGTCACACGATTCCGCAGCAGTTTGCGCGCGCGGAAACGACACACAATATATAATATTATACAACATTATGTGCGGCGCATACGCGTGATGGACTCGCGCTTGTTCCTATGCTGTGTACAGGTAAGTGAATAAAATAGGACGAGGTGGCACTCGTGTGTCAGTAAATTGTTATTTCAATGCCATTGTATTGTTAGGGACCGAAAAAAGAAAATATACCGCCCGGCGGGAAAGAGCGTTTGACAAACGCGTTGCTGCGCAATTCCCCAGCCCCGCGCCCATTTCACATTTTGGAAAAAAATGTTATTTTTCGGTTGGAGAAGAGTTTCTCCCGCGGCCCCGCTTGTAGAAAATTGGATTTCCCGGGTAAACTCGCGATGCCGCGTATAGGTACAAATTTCGGAAGTGGTCGAAATACGCGAACGCGAAGAGACGACTAACGCAAGATATTATATAAGGTGTTTAAAATAGAATGCGAGATTTCAATATCCGAAAAAATCAAAATATTAATATACACAATGAACCAAAATTTATGTTACAGCTATTTTATCACATAAATATTGAAAATACAGAAGTATGTATGATACGAAAGTTTTTTGATTTAGAAACATTTAAAATGATTATTGTACGTTTTATATTTTTTTACAATATGATAAGGTTTTTGGGGGTCGACTTTAGAAACTCAAATGGGAACGTACACTTTTTTTGCAAGCATAATATGAAGACATATTTTTAATACATTTTAATGCTTGAACAACATTAATTTGAAACTCAGAATATATGCTCAGTATATAATGTTTTTATAAATTTCTAAAGTCGACCGCACAAAACCCCTATAAAATATTGTAAAAAAATGTAATAAAAAGTCTGTAATATTATTGTATCGTGGCGCATAAAAATTATGTATAATTCGGCGCTAAACACACACACACACATATATGTATTATTACTATTGCATTTTTTATCTGAGATGGAAATTTTATTTATTTACACGAGTTGCGTGACATTTTTTAATATCGCATCTAGTCGACTTGTATGCGTCGACCAAACTTCTGACGTGTAGTTGAATAATTTTAAATCTATTTATTGCGCGCGCTCAGAGATTTCAACTGTATATCGAGTAATTATTATTACAATAACCATACCTGATTTGAACTTAGTATTTCTGCGTTTGAAAATATAGTTTATGCCATAATAATATAATACCGTGTTCGTTGCACCTGCTCAGTGCACTAGTACTAGTGATAGTTCCATATTATGTACGCCTCTCTCGTTCGTTTATCGGATTCAAACGGATTACAGCGACAATATATTAATTAATAATATTTTACAGGGCACGTATATACCCCCCGAAAAAACATTTCTCGGTGAGATTCTAACGTACCGTATATTATAACTTGTGATATAAATTACAAAAAGTTCTGTAGAAGCATCATGTGATAATGTTTCAGTAAACGATTTTTTTGTCGGTGGGAGGTTTGAACCCCCAAAAACCTCAAGGAAACGCGACTGAAATTTATTATATTATCAAAATAATAATAATAAAAAAAATAAATACTATACAAAGCAAAAGCAAGTACAGTTTCTGCACTCAAAAGGGGTAACAGGGCATTTGACCACACTGGATTTTTAAAATCGGGACACAGCAATATTTTTCACGATATTATAATAATTATTATAAGGTATTGAAACTGGCTTCCCACAGCAAAAAAATTAATTTCTTCTATCGGCGAGTGCAGCATTTCGTGCGCCACGTAGAAGAACATTGTTTTACGTTCGAATAAAATATGCTTTCGTCTTCTCGAATCCGTTGGTTTTATAATGGTTGTATGAATCGCGAGCAATTAACGCCGCTGCGGATTAAAGCCACAGCTATGTTGTCTGCCGTGTCGTGCCGAAAAGTCGAACTCGATCCGGCTCTGGCAATAATTCCCAATAAATTCGTTGTCGAGCGATACCACATTACGCTGACCACGGCCGATCAGGACACCGGCACGACGGTCGCGGTGACCAGCAGCAACAGGTAATGGACTTCGTACGATACGCGTGTCGTGGAAGGACCAGCCGCCGGGCCACGAGCGGGCCGCATCGTCTGCACGATTCCGTCGCGCGTAAAAAAAAAAACATGTTCTACCGCGGAAACGCGCGCATGCGTATTGTCGTGTGTAATAATAATAATATCATCGCAGCTAAAACATATTGTTCCTTTTGTCTTGACCATCACCGCGCGCTACTTAATATTATATATTCCATTATACAATATCATTTATATGTGTGTAAATTACGAATACGTTTTGTTCTTGTATTAAATATGTTTTACGGTCTTAAACAACTGCACCATTATCTGCCGGCGTCATCTGGCGGACCTTGAAACCCGAGATCGTGTTACACATTACGCGTTCACACTCGTCTTTGCCCCTCACCTCTCCCCCCCCCCCGCTCCACCCGCGATATTCACTTCGGCCTACGAAACGGTCCGTCCGCCCGAAAACCGTCGCCGCCACATGGCTCAGAAAACTGGAAAAACACTTAAGATCTATCGGAGGGTCCGGGCCGACTATTATATCATACTAATACGTGACGAAACGCGAGATTTTTCTCGACCTGTCCTCTTAATATGTATAAAAAAAAAAAAAAAAATGTTTTATTCCTTTATTTTAGGTACGCGTCGTGATACGCAGCACGATACATCATCACACACACACACACACACACACGTATATGATATTATATAACTATTTCGGGGGTGTGAGTGCGTTTGTAATGACGTGGTAAACGCTCAGCGGAACAGCACTTACAATCGCGTAAACCAGCGGTTCCCAACCTTTTTAGTCGGCGGTGCCCTTTTGTTGTTCCGAATTTAGTTAGGTGCCCCTCTGTGAATATTATGAGAAACGTGATAAAAAATGAACACTCGATGCTGTACATTTATTGAGGTTGCATAGCCGATCGCTAAATACCCAAAATACTGATAAAAAATGTGTAAGCCATTCGATTTTTAAATCACGTACGCGTGGATAAAATTATGATACAATATTTACCTCCGAACGATTCAGAAAAACAATCGTTGTTTATTTGTGAAACTTGAAAATGTTATAGGTAGCTTATTCATGATACGATTATAATTTATAATATATGTCTTCCTGCAATTATTGGTAATCACTAGATTTAGGATGTTGATGGTTTTTGCATTTTTTTCCCTTTGATTACTATAGCTATACAATGCTATCGAAAAAAAAAAATTTGTTTCGTGCTCCCTTGATGCAGAACTTTCTAATTTAATTTTGCATTTTTTGCATTTTTAGGCGTTTTTAGCTATAAATGCATTTTTTTTTTTTGGTTTTTCAACGTCATTTTTCAACATTTTAAAGTCATTTATTCATATTTTAGGTTATTTTTGTAGTTTTTGTACAACGTGGGGGGCATTTTTCTCAAATTTTAGATTTAAAAAAAATTTGTATAACATTAAAAAAAAATCATTTTAATATTATTATTGTGGGGTTTTTGTTGTGATTAAATTTATTACGTATCGATAAAATTTACTGTTTGAGTGTTATACACGCTTATTGAGTATTATATTTATAAGTTGTATGGAATAAATCCGATAAACAAGATAAACTGACATAGACATTAGACGTATTGATCGACGTGCTTATAATTGCAGTAAAAGGAACTATTTAATTTATTTAAAATTTAACTTTGGATTTATACCTTTGGAAATAACACACTTGGAGACGTCCGGGATGTTATTATCAGGTTCAATTAAATGCATAAAAAAAAGTGAGTCTTTAATCCAAAAAGCCCAAAATAAAATAGGACAAACAATAGCAACCAAAATGGAGAATATCATTTTGAAGAATAATAAATTTAAAATTGTAACTGACATCTCTGAAATGTTAAATGGTAAAGGTACAAGAGGAGAAGATATACTAGATCTAATTACTGATGACATGACCTACTTTAAATATGCGCCCATAACGTTCGTTGATGTTAAGCGAAGTTTTTCATCATACAAACATATATTAACTGATCGACGTCGTCGTCTTTTGTTTGAAAACATTAGACACATTTTAATAGTGCAGTGCAACAATGCAATATGAATATTAATGAGAATATTTTTAATACAATTTTTTTTATTTATATTTTACATTTCAATTTGTTTTTAATAATTTTATATAATGCTTAAGATGTAAATTATATACTATTGTTTATTAATATTATAATTCATATTTTAAATTACTATTACACCCATATCTCTAATAAAAATTATTATTTATAAATAAATTTTTTTCACCTATTTAATTAGTTTTTTTAGATCATTTTTAAGTTAATTTTTTGAAGTTTTTAGGTCATTTTACATTTTTTTAAGGCATTTTTGCATTTTTTTTTTTAGGGCATTTTTGTGTGTTTTTTTAGGTCATCAACATCCTAACTCTAGTGTCCGCCATTAGAATTTTAATAAAATATACCTCGTTAAGGGTTACTATACTTTCTTGAAGTGTTTAGTGGTACTAAACACCTGAAAGCTGTGAAAGGACTTTGGTGGTTGGTCTTATAGTATGGCACTCTTCCAAAATCCCGCGAGTACGTCGTAATACCTACTGTTTCTCGTTAAAATAGATCGGTCCCAGAAGTACACTTTTTATGAATATTAAATGGTCGGCTTATATGCAATATGAACAATTCTTGAAAATAAAAAATGGCGTTGCAGACGATAATATAAATAATCTCGGAGAGAGAAATCTCAAAGTCGAAATGACGCATCGCCCTTAATCGAATTAACACTAACAGTATAAGTCTCTGGTTGAAGGTCTCGAGACGATAGGGCTTGCGTGAGAATATCGAGCTTTAAATGCGATAAACTCTCGGACATAGTTGGAAATCCATTAAAATTTCAAATAGGCTAACATTTTTATATCAATGTGAATAGGAGCGCTTCGATCACACACAACTAAGAAGCTGTCTATTTTGGGGACTTATAGGATATTTGGGAGGCTAAGCCCTCCTAAGCTTCAATCTTGGGTAAAGTTAATTGTGGCTATTTCGTCTCTCGAAATAAACTACAAAGTTTGGTGGACGATACGAAGGCGTATCGACCGAAACATCGTATTTCGTTGAAAGACTTGGCGGAGCCTCCACCCCAGCATTCACGAAAATATTTTGTAAAACCGTCATCGCGCGTTTCTATATAATATACGAACTGCATAATAATACAGACTGCACTGGAGTGCACCGCGACAGTGCATACGCTTCCTGCACGTGCGTGAAGTTGGCCCACTACAATGACCAATATATTTGAAAACTAAGTTGGGATCATTTAGAAATTGCTAGCTACGGTTGAGAAGGGCTATGTGAAGTTGGCCCCTCCTCCGATAGTATTATTTTTATACCGAGTTGGGAACGAATTGAAAATGTTGAAAACCAATTGGCAAATTCTTGATAGAATTAAGGGCAACTTGAAGCACGTCACGGATCCGTCTTCCGCTGCGAATCCGCGAAGAGTGAATCCGAAGTCGGACAACCGTCTGGACGATGTCTTCTGATTGAAATTCCTTCCGAGATCGCCTCCGGAACATACGACGACGTCTTAATGTTTTTCTTTTTAGAACGCACCACTTCGACGATGTTATCATTTTTTTTTTACCGTGTTATGCGAGCTACGAGATTGGTCACACCAAACGTGCGTCAGGCGCACCAAAAAAACATCTTATCGTCTATGCAGTCGGTGTCATCAAATCGTGTATACTTATAGTTATTTTACTTGCACATATATCGAGCACGTGTTTTGTAATTATTATTATTATTATTATTATTATTATTACTGTTGTATTATGATAATAATTATCATTGTGCATGCGAGCAAGCGGCGGCACAAGTGTTTTCCGTGAAAATTAGAATATTTTCGCGTGCAAATGTTGTTGTTTTTTTTTTTTTGTACAATATCGCACAAGAACGATGATGCCTGTACAGACGGTATAGGTTTTAGGTATTTGTTTCGTTTCTATGTTCTGTGCGTGCGGCAACAGGTCGTCCGTTGTACACGTCGTATATAAACCACTAAACGAGTACATATTATAATG
Organism: Pentalonia nigronervosa; assembly: GCA_014851325.1. NCBI lineage: Eukaryota > Metazoa > Arthropoda > Insecta > Hemiptera > Aphididae > Pentalonia > Pentalonia nigronervosa. Next base: position 78,692 of record JACXSJ010001522.1, read on the forward strand.
TACGAGCATAATAAATATTATTTTCGTACACACATAATATGGTTTGCCATTATACATTATGTTTTTAGATTTTTTTACAGGTTTATTGCACCGTCTGCACCGTAATGTGCAGACGGCTTTGCGCAGCAGCATACACCACACACACAACAATATGGGTAGGGTAGGAGGTACCTACCTATACAGCAAAAGGTACAAATAAACTTTAACGATGATTGTGTAAAACCACAACAAACAGAAACGAGTAACAACACATAAACATTATACACGTACTCACTCAAACCATAAAAGTTAATAATAAAGATATATATTATAATATATTGTTACAATAATTGTAAAAAATAAAAAAGTTCCGATAATAATATCGACCCGGAGCCGGTTTACAAAACGTGCGGTATCGACGACGCCGTCTCTCCCATGACGTTGACGTTCCGTATAGCGTGAATCGACCTTAACGCGCCTAACCATTATACCATACTTTAAGCACCACGCACGTTTATATACCTATAATTAGTGATGTAAAATTTTATAAATGTAATTTTTGAGAAATTATTTAAAGGAAATTTTTGAAATGTATATAATATAAAAATTATACATTTATTTTTTTGATTGTTTTCGTAATATTTTAATAATTTGCACAAATTACAACGACATTTAAATACAACTTACAAGTGTACAGTAGTACATGTGCGCAAGACAATAAGAGTATGGAAAAATATAATCACACAATTTACGTGCAGTTTTAGGAGTCCACCACAATTAGATAATATAATAATCACAGTTTTACCCTTTTATGTAAACAAAAATATTCTTAGCACGAAAATTTTTCAGGGAATTCCCGGTGATCAGAAATTTCTATTTTAGAAATTTCCCATTTACATCACTAATACGTATACATGATATTATATTATCATCGTCATACCGCACAAAGTTCTCTGAAATAATAATAATATGATTCAGCCTATATCATTCAGCGATCTCGTTTACCACGGATAATGTTTTGGATAGTGATTTTTTATGCGTCACACGCTGCATATAGGCGCAGGTAGTCATCGCCCGATACACCCGAGTGAGACTGAATTTCGCCTGGGCACTAAAAAGAAAAAAAAAATTAAACACCATTCAATACTGACACTGTGTAAACGGTTCAGACCCGATGGCAAGAACGTAACGTGGACATAATATTATTGTATAGGCTCGTTATATATCATTAAACTGCAGCGCGTCACGAAAACTCCGCACCGGGAATGAGTAGGACGCCGGCGGACTTGGTCGAGCGAGTCGAATAATTGGGTGCGAAATAATAAGCGATGATAACAATAAGAAAAACAACGAACAATAATAGTGCAACTGACTCCGTCTGGCCTGCAGACCGTTTTCGGGATAACGCGTATATACGCTTGCGCATAGTTACATTCATACATGCATTATACAGGGTGCTTCAACATTTATGTTGAAGTCACTTTTTTGATTCTAAACGGAGAAAAATGTACGATACGAAACGTATTTGACTTAGTAACATCTAAAATGATATGAACATTTTTATAATTTTTTACAATATTTTAGAGGGGTTTTGGGCGGTCAACTTTAGAAATCTATCAAAACTTTAAACGTCTCTCGAGCATAGAGCACAGAAGAACCTGCGATGCATTTTCCGACGTTTTTGTTATTCCATCAAAAGATTTTTTATCCTCTCCACTTCCCTCCTCTTATTTAGCAATATCAACTTACACGTGAAAATGACGTCGTTTTATACGTTTGCGTTTTTGTTGTGCATCGTTCAATGCGTTCACACATTGTACTTACCTACTTAATACGCGTGTCGCTAAAAATGTTTTTCATTTATCTTATACACAAATTCTTTAAAATTACTCTTAATTTCATACTAACTTTAACTCTCGTAGTAATCCTTTAATCGAACAATATTATCTTCCATCACACTTCCTGGTAACGTACAGATGAGAAGACTTAAAAGACAGCAGTGACTTAAAAAGTATCAAGTCGAGTGGCATTGCCAAATGCTTGCCTACCATAAATGCTATTCTTCTCTGTTATCTGCCATATTAAAGTTTACTCATTATACTTTGTAACTGTATAAATTACAAATATATTTTAAAAAAAAATAAATAAAAATTGATATTATTAAAAATATTACACATAAAATATTATATGGGTATAGGTACTTGCGTGTACATTCATCTATGTATATAGTTACGCTGTGTAATCGCTAAATGCATACTATGCATGTTTATATTTTAATATTTTGTCGGGTCAGCCGTCAGATTTCTCCTAAAGGGCGAACGATTTCTCAGCACTATTTCTAGACGGGAAAACGTCCGTCAAACGAAAAACGTCGTGTGCATCCTCTATATAGTTGTGTATGCGTATTATTATTATTATATATAGGTGTTATCCTCGAGCCTAAATATCTCTTTACAATGTTAAGTCCAATGACTTTTGTATCGTAAATTCTCGCGAACTCCTGACAATATTTCTTGAATAACCTCATCCTGAACGGTAAAATTACCCGTATTCTCTAACTCTTTTATCCCAAGTTCTTCTCCAAATCCCCTCTCGTCCTACACCCGCCAACCTGTTCTATTCTATATTTTTAGATCTGCTAATCATAATGAAACCTTTTCACCGTTGTATGTTGTTAGATAATTATTTGCACCTCTCCCTCTCTCGTCTATAAGTATACGATTTTGCAATTTACGATACACACATATTTTATTCTTGTTATTGATTTCAATAGTACCATTTTGACTAATAAATTAGACTTATCTTTTTATTACGTTTTATTGCTGTATTTGTACGCTAGCCTGTAAGTTTGTGATCTTCGTGTTTTAATATTCAATTTATATCAGCTGTTGCTTTGAAGTTTGAATAAATAAATACTATTAAATATTACAATATATTGATTGACATTTTGCATGGCGTTAAATCTATGTTTGGTGAACAATTGTTTTAAAATAAAGGTATTATTTTACATATTACGATTATTGATTTATTTCTTCATTGTATTGTGATTATAAAGCTTAATAGATTTAAAAGAGCTGGTAAAAAATACACTTTCCACACTTTCAGTGGTTTATAATTTAAAATACAAATAATATAGATGTATATACCAAAAAAATGGCTAAAAAAATACATTTGACCACGTAACAACGCCCTTAAATGATTTTTATTTGATTATTATTGTCAAAATCAACGAGGAAAATATTTGAAAATGATTCTTCGTCTATATGGTTTTCATCAGTGATCCATCTCTCAGGGCTATGATTATTAATTCTATAAAATCACGTTGTATAGGTAGGTACTGTTATTAGAATTATTGTGCAGTACGATTTGAATAATTATATTATGACGCGTATGGGTAAAAGAAAATGTTTTTTTTTTTATAACGCGGGATATTTTTTTGGCAAAACATATATTATGACGTATATAGTCACTTCGACAAATTTTCTATTAAATTGTGTTTTTTTTTTTTTTGAGGACACCCGTTTTCGAGAATGTCACACACGACGACAATGTTATATCGACAGCTATGTAGGACGCAATAACTCGATTCGAACGAATCGATATCATAAATACAATTACTAATAATAATGTATAAAATGTTATTATATATTATAACTGTAGAACGCGTCGCAGAGAGAGAAAAAAAAGTTGCGACGAAATCCGATCTTCAATATAGACTACTTATATATATATATATATAATGTTAGCCACATGTCGCAAACAATAGGGAAATCGTGAATTGGTGACACACACGCACACGTTTATTTATTTATATAAGTATACACTATTATGGGTACACACAGGACGGAATAATAATACTAATAATAGTGATTTCGACGTGACAGCATTCGCGGGACCGGTCGTTTTTTAGGTACCCACTCGCGAGTAGTATACCAAACAATCATACCTCTGCAGGACGTGTACGACGAATTTTTTTCAAAACAATTTTTTTTAATTTTTCAACGTTTGAAATTGTACGCGTCGCACGTATACAATAACAGCGGAACACAAATACTGCAATCGTATTGTATTTTGGATCGGGGCCAATACTGAGTATATTATTATTATCATCATTTCGCTATATCAACGGCTGCGGGTACACCTCCTCTTCGTCCACCTGTACGATTATTATTATTATTTTATTATTATTATTATACATTTTGTCATGCGCTTGGCTCAGGAGTCGGCTGCGTGACAAATTATTCCGGAGACGCGCCCGAAGACGTGTCGGGCAAACAAATTTTCGACCGCGCCTCGCCCGCGCTCGCTTAGAATTCTATTAAAAATTATATATTATATTATTGTCCTCGCCGTATGTGATTCGGTGCCGACGAAGACTCGAGACTCGTCGTAATAATATAATATATTACCCATTTGCAGCTCCGTTTTATACAGAGTGATTTTTTTGTTTTATGCACGCTCGCCCAAATTGTATGTTTAAATTATATGCAAATAACATTCAAATTCGTATTTTCGGACATTAATATATAGTTTAACCAAAGACAATATTTTTGAATTCTCAGATTTTTTACGCAATATTTAAAGAATATCTCGTATGACGATATTGACGTTGGATTTTCAAATGAGAACCTATTCACGCGTCATATCAATTTAAAGCAAATTTAGAATCAGACAATTTTTTCTGAAAATTATGATGTATTGCAATCGAAATTCGAACAAAAATTTTCCAAGTTTACTTCAGTTTTGAAAACTATTGAGTGCACTATTAATATCCATAATCATTTTGCAGTATTAAAAAATAGTTTGATCAAACTTGACATTAAATAGTAGCTAATAAAAATATATTTTATACTACATACTTAATGTTATAATTATCTACCAAGCTCGCATCTATTGATAAAGTATTTAGTAGATTATATTATCCTTAGTTTTAAAATTAGAACAACTCAAAAAATTTTCATTCAAATTTCGATTCCAATACGCCAACATTTTCAGTAAAATCATCTGATTATAATTTGCTTTAAAACATGTAGTTGGCTCTCATTCGAAAAACCAATATTGATGTCGCCTCTTTAAATATTGTAAAAATCTAAGCATTTAAAAATAGTGGCTGTCTCACTACCCACACTTGAAAATTTCAAAAATCATAATTTGAATAATATAATATGCTTAATTTAAACATAAAAATGGCGTGAGCATACTTAAAAAAATCACTGTATATGTATAATATTCTATACAGATGTATCATTGTTTTATAGTTTACCTCCACGGTTTCACTTGTCACAAATGTGTAGGTACTTAAAGAATATAGATTATCCAAAATGCGTATACAACTTTTATCGGGTTAAATTTCAGGATCGTAGGAAAAAAATGATATTTACTTACCTATTACTTATATACAATATATACAAACGTGATGAGGATTTGATTTGGGGAAACTTAGTAAATTTTGCGCGGGGGATGAAGTCTTCTGAAGCACTTAACTACACAAGTGTTCGAACTATATATAGTAACGTCTTAATAAAATAAAATTATACCGCATAATTAGATACGACATTTTTTTTCCAAAAATAAAAAACACGTTTTATTGCAAAAAAAAATAAAATATTAATAGACGCGTGTACGTTTTTAGACGTTTCATTAATAAAATTAGTGAAATAAAAAACTCCGAGTGTCATGACCGATTCAATGAAATTAGCAACCCAAATGAAAAAAAAAGTAAAATATGCAGAAAATGTACGTAATAAATTACGGGCAAGAGAAAACAAACGACCGATTCTTGATACACAATGCTAATCGAACGGTTTCCGGCGATGATGCCAAAAAAAAAAAAAATAAGCGACGAGAATTAATTATGTAAATACTCGCGCGTATATAAATGAAACGTACACAACAATACCATGTCCATAACGTGTTTTTCTGTTTATTGTTCGTATTTTGGATACAAAAATTGATGTGGTTGTACTATTATAGAAGAAGGTTGGCGTATATTCTCGTGAATTTTCGTTAGGAGCAGTTTGTCGTTCTGAATAGTGCGTATTTTTCAAAAACACGTTATATCACAATAATATTATAATATTACAACAGTGAAATCTCCTGCCGAAAAATTTAGTGTGGCTAAAATTGTGTCCGCTATTCGGTTAGGTTTAAAGTTTTGAAAAAATGTCTGTTCTATTTGCAGATGGGTCGAATCGACCTTGTCTGCCAAGAGACTTTATCACTGTAGTATTGTCATTATCGGGGCATGGATTCTCTCTCTTTCTCTATCGACTGTAAATCTATAAACAGCGAATCCTCCTTATAACGGAATCCCTATAAAGAGGAAATCTTCTTACAACGGAAAATAACAACAGTCCCGTATGACCTATATTCCGTAGTCTCTCTATAAAGGATACGTCTTCTTTATGACGGAAAAATCAGTTGGTACCAAACGATTCCGTTATAAAGAGGTTTTACTGTATTTACAGCAGGGCGACAAACAGACCGCGGATTCCGTAAATCGGCGACTTGACTTCGACTTATTGGCACTCTTCACAATACGAGTTAAAAAATAAATTAAAGTCCGGGTATATCGTATGATAATATGTGAACGATATTATAATATATTATACTCATTTCGAAAACTGGTAGCATTCACCGTATCTGACTCCAGAAGTTAGAAGGTATATAAATAGGTACGTCAGCTGTGTTTGGCTAAACGACTCGCGATGATTAAATGGCTTACAAGGATTGTTATCTTTAATTTAAAATTCATAAATGTCAATAATTATTATATCAACCGCGTTATAATATTATATTCGTCGTATATTTACATTTGCCAATATATATATATATATATGTGTGTGTGTGTGTGTGTGTGTGTGTGTGGATTAATACATTAGAAAAATTTATTATTTAAAATCCATTTTATAATTAATAAATATAAAGCTCATTTAATCATGGACAATGATTTTCAAATAGACATGCATTATAAATCATGATTGATTTAGTAACTAACCAGTGTTTTTAGTCGAATTATTTTTTTATATTTTTACATCAATTGAAAAATTCGATTGTATCCACACTTAGTAAAATTTATCAATATTTTATAATATTTATACAAACAAACTAAATTACTTGCTATTCGGCAAGTCAGTGGCGAAGCGTTATAGGAGACAACGAAATGACGTCTACTCAATTACATTATGGACAAATAAATGTAAATGTAATAAGATATTTATTTTATAAATATTTAATTAATTAATGATAATTCGAATGATAAAATAGTAAACTACTCACACGAAAAAAATAAATAAAATACCTTGTCCCTTATTTTGTTTATTATATAACATTTTTTTTTTTGTATAATTGATTTGATAAAGTCTTATGGTTTTAAATGTATCTTTAATTTTGTTTCTATATAGCTTTTGAAGATTTATTTTTACGCTAAGGATAAAATAAAATAGGCGGTGCATACTACTTGCGTCCGAAATAATTATCACTAGGTAAGTTGCGTCCCTCAAAAAAAGGTTCAAAAAGGGTCATAGCCTATTTGCGTCCCGGTATACCTTTTTAGATAGCCTAGATGCGTCTATAGCCTATTACAAACTAATGAGTAGATTAATTGCTTATGAGTAATAGGTCATTATGCATGGTTAAAAACATATTTATTAATTATAGGCATTTGATTATATTCATTACATTATCACATCATATTTAAAAAATAAAATTATACAAACTATTAATAGATTATGAAAATACAAGTTAAAAGAATTAT